>JBBYHK010105323.1:0-40886 GCA_038382065.1 Adansonia grandidieri | reverse complement strand
TAATTATAAAATATATAAATATTAATATAAAAATAACTTTTTAATATTATGAACAATGATTTGTACTTAAATGGGTCCGTCAGGACAAATTCGGCTCTGAGCTTAGAATTCAAAAATTTTTTGAGCCATGGATAGGCTCATGGAACCGAACTAAGATTTTTTTCAGGCCAGACGGGGCCAAATTTGTGCTTAGCTTAGAATTCAAAATTACGTAAAAGTAATTATATTTAACAGAAAATAAAAAAATGTAAAATATACTTAAACTCGAACCTGGCCCGAACCCGAACCTGAATTGGCCTGAACCCGAATTAGCTCGAACCCGAATTGACCCGAACCCGAATTGGTTCGAACCCGAAAAAATCCGAACCCGAAATGATCAGTCCCGAAACCGTTTGAACCCGCCCAATTGCCACCTCTAGGTGTCGGACTTGGGTATTTCAAGAAAAATAAAGAACAACATAGGTTTTGATGTTACTATTAAGTTGTAGGTTTTGATGTTACTATTAAGTTGTAGGATGGAAGTTCTGGAGTTATTAATCCGGAAGTTCATGATTTTATTGGCTTACTATATCCCGCGTATGGCCCTTGGCCAGTGTGTTAACACAAATGTTTTCTGACCTCTTGCTACCATGTCCTCATGTTATAATTGTTTTCTTATGGTTGTTACTTACTGTGTTTGTTTCAGTCCCCTGACGATAGTGCAATTGCCGTAGCTGGTGTCATTCGCCACCAGGAGACAGAGTATTTGGCATATCTCGAGGTTGTTTTCGATATATTCTGGTTAAATTTCAAATGCTTGAGTTTTCTAGAATACTCTACTGACAATTGAGGCATAAATGCAGGTGTCTTATTTAAATTTGCCGGATACCACTTTCAAGGTATGTTTTATTTTTTGCAATGCCTTCGAGCTGAAAGGTTTGAGGAAATTTTTTGAATTAGGTTAGGTTATACCATTTTTAGATTCATGTTTAGGCATTAGATCCAACTATCATTGGGGTTTTATTTAAGCTTCTATACCTTATACTGCATGTTTCTCAATCATGCTGGTTTACATCATTTTTTCGTGTTACACATTTGGTGGATATGACTCAGACATGAGACGATTACCTGACATGAAAAATTTACTAAAACACGATACGGATACACAATGTCTTAAAATCTATGTAGTACGAATTATTGATAAATTAAAATTTATATAAATATAAAACTCCTCAATCACGATTATGACTAAGCAAAATATACGGACACGAATATACGAATTGCCATCCGTCAGGTTAAACCTAATACCATTTCCTTTTTTCCTGTTGAAAACTCATATGGGCTGCTAGGAGTTATTCTGGAGTAATAGATAATCCAAGTTATAATGCCCATTTGTAACTTTATTCTATTTCGAAATTCATAGAGAGAATATAATTTAGATCTCTTGATGTTAATTTAGCTATGTTGTTCCGACTCTCCATTTTTCTTGATGTATCTGTGTCCGCCATTGGTAGTTGACGTATATTCAAATTTGGCTATGACGTTATGATCCTCTAAGGAGCCTCTAAATACATGGAAATCTTGGAAAAACTTAAACATATCCATATTATACACATATGTCCGATATTCACATTTGAGTCCGAGTAACATAGTCATCTAGACTATTTGTCTACTTCAATAACACTTGAAAAATAAACTAAGCCCTTAAAATATGTTGCTTCTACTTTTTATTTTTCTTGAAGTATCTGTGTCTGATTCTTGTGTCTATTGCATATCCGAACATGAGTATGGCGATATAATCCTTCAAATTCATGAAACAATTTAGAATAAAAATTAAATATATCCTTGCTTGACACTCATACCCCAAGTCCGAGTAACTTAGCTCTTAAAACTTTTATGTGCAAATATGAAGGATCTTCGGAGGAAACTTCCAGTTACTCGGACGTTATTTCCATGGCACAACACTTCGCAATTCAGCCTGACAAGAGAGATATCAAAAGAACTCGGAATCCGGAAGTGACTCTATATACCAATATCAAAAGGTATAAAACCAATTCCTTAATGCATAAAATCTGAGTTCGAAAGGATCGATCCCCAGTCAGTGGACTGTTCTTATTTTTAGTGCAGTTTCTGAGAGTTTTTACAAACTGTTGCTTGCCTTCCACAACCTTGAATTTTTGTAGTTAAATCTGTTATTTTGGTGGTGCAAGATGTGTTTCTCCTCATGCAAGCGTCTGAAATTTGGCGTGCTATCTCTCATCATTTGTTTACAAGCCATGTGTTATTATATTCCTAATCTAGCTTTTCTTGTAAGTTCCTAATCTAGCTTATAACCTGAACCTCAATCTAATTAACTCATCTTGGGGAAACGTTACTATTATGTCGATGCTTTTTAGTATAAGCGATAAATCTTTACATAATTTCACGACTGTCATAATTTTATTCTCGGGAATGGAACCCGGATCTCCTTGGTGAAGGTCAGATATCCTAGCCACTGGGCGACAACGGGTTTTTCCTTCTTTAAGCCATGATTACTTTGAGAAGGTACATTTTTCAGCACCGGCAACATATAAATCATAAGAGTGAGACCAATATGTTATCATTTGCTTAGGTATAATTCCGGCAATTTCCAGCACCAAGTATGCATGGCAAGCATTTTTCTTTTCCTTTTTTTTTTATACATATTAATCATGTAAATATAAACATTACACATATTATTATGTTAAAGTTTTTATTGCTTTTATAGACTTATCATATTTATTAAATTATATTTTCATTTATCAAGAGATTGTATTCACGTGTATGTCTTATTTTGTTCAAAATTATTAAATCTTTGTTATCCGACATATGCACCAATGAAAAAGAAGAATCCTAGAAAAACTGAAAAAAAAAAAAACAGTTAAAAGAAAAATGAATGAGGGAAGAAAAAAAAAGAATATGTATATATAGATATATGTAATCTCTTTGATATTTTTTATAACTATATTTTTCATTCAAAGCGTACGTGCAAACAAATAGCAATCCTTCTTCAATTGTGCTTCTTAACCTTCAATAATCAAAGGTTACTGTTTGCACACTTCCCAAAAAAATCCCAAAATATAAAAATAAAATAAATTGAAAATTTATATAAATCAATCATATTGGTATATTCATACTGCGTAAGATTAAGGTCTAACATCAAACTAAGCTCAAAAGGCTGTTCAGTAAACCTCCTAATTATATCCAAAAGAAGGGACTCAAATTTGTCCATAATTAACATCATCACATGCAAACAAATAATTACTAGACGTGCAATCCTAAGATTGTCCGTGACCAAGTATAGAAGTCAAAAACCTTTCATCATCTTCTTATTATCTTCGTACTCTATTATTTTCGAAACCTTTGTTGATTTAAGTATTATGTCTTAGAATACAAATTCTAACGTCCTTTTAACTTCTGTTTTCATTTCTAAGTCTATTGTTTAGTTTCGTTGTTTCCTCTCCACTGAAGAACTATTAATCAACTCGAAAACACATCAATACATTTGTTATAAATGGATGCCAAGATTTGCAGAACCCGAATCCAAATAAGACAATACGTGTCAGAGGACTTAAAATACTCACAAAATCTTACAAAATAAGGCAAAATTACGGAAAATTTTAGAATACCTTCCGATCCCTTTGAGACTCAAAACCTATGCCAATTTAAGTATTATGCCTTAAAAAAGTACAAATTCTAACATCCTTCTAGACTGTGCTTTCATTCCAAGTCTACTGTTTAGTTTCGTTGCTTCCTCTCGACCAGAGAACTATTTATCACCCCGAAGACACATCAACACATATGTTGTAATTAAGTGCCACAATGCTCAAAACCCGAATCTAAATAAGATAATATGTATTCACAGACTCAAATACTCATAAAAAACTTATGAAATAGGGCAAAAAAATAAAAATTTTAAAATAACTTCAGATCCCTTACGGCTCAAAATTAATATATGTATATATATACAGTTATAAAAAGAGTGATTCAGTTGGTATTATGAATTAATTGGACATTAACTCAATCACTAAAATTATTTAAAAACTTCAAAAAAAAATTAACAACAATATAAATTTAAGGATAATAATATCTTTTTTCTTATTTAAAAAAATTACTCATTTATCATATCTTTTTATATATAATTTTTTTTTTACTTATTTTTTTCAACCACTCACGTATTGAGTACGCTATAATGTAGTTATTATTAAAGCGCACGATTGAATTTAGTGTTTACGAATCAAATTATATGAATTTATTTAAGTAAATTACGTTAAAATTGAATTAAGTACATAATAATAATAAAAAAATAAAATTAAAAGATGTTTAAATATTTTTAATTTTGAAAAATAACTATTTATTAAAAATATTTATATTTTTATATTTCTTTTAATTTTAAAAAATAACTTAAAAAAAAAAAAAACCAATTAATTTTTTAAACTTATAAGGACATGTATTGTATTAGTTATAGATTATCTATTGCTAAACACAAATATCTTTCATTCTTTACTTCTCTCCGCCTTTCTTTTCTCTTCTTCCACTGCTTTTTGGACTCTCTGATTAATATTTCGATTAAATTCTCTGTTTTTTTTTTTTTGAAAATCTGTCACCGATGGCAACCTCCATGGTCGAAGATTCGAGCTTTGAAGAAGACCAGCTGGCTTCGATGACCACCGAGGACATCATTCGAGCTTCTCGTCTTCTGGATAACGAGATTCGAATTCTCAAGGTCCTTCTCGATTTCCTCTTATATCAGTGCTTCGATTATTACTTGCATGGTTTAGTTTTAGGGTTTTTTTTTTTTAATCCACCGCCACTAGAAGGCCTCTCTCCATTTTAATAAATTTTCATCTTTCAAGTATTCGATGTTCTTTCTCGGATTTTAGATCTGGATATTGATTAAAACTAAGTAATTTTTACATATGTAGTGAAGTTTTAGTTTAATTGGGAAATCTTAATGCTTAATAAAGCTAAAAAAGGCTATTCTTTTGAAAGAATGTAGCTGTAGTTTGTTTGAATTTTCTGATTTATGGTTTAATTGGTTTTTTTTTTTTTTTTTTTGGGATTAAAGGAGGAGATGCAAAGGACAAATCTGGAGTTGGATTCATACAAGGAGAAGATTAAGGAGAATCAAGAAAAGATTAAGCTTAACAAGCAATTGCCTTACTTGGTCGGCAACATTGTTGAGGTGAATTCTGTTTGGTTCTTTCTTTATTTAATTGTTTTATTTTCCAATTCTCTTTTGAATTTCTTTGGTATGTAATGATTCTGTGCAAAAACAAACTCAAAAAGAGCATTGAAATGGGAACCACTTGAAAAATGAACCATTGTCTAGGAAGCACGGAAACAGACACGCATATAGGTAAGACATGGGCACGGTGACACGGGAATTTTCTTAAAAGTTAGGATATAGGTATATTGTTCTTTATATAATAATATCGAATAAAAATGTAAAATTGATACTTTTCAATTAAATATTAGCGTGCAAATAGTGTTTTTTTATTATTTTTGAATTTAAAATCTTAAACCTTAAAAAACTCATTAGAACTAAATTGTTCATTATTGATCTCATATTTGGGAGAAAATGCAAAAAAATACCTTCATCATGTGTTCGAGCGTGTCCAGTCATGTAGCTGCGTCCGAATGTGTCCAACGAAATTTGACCATCTTTACACCATATCCAATTTTATTTTATTTTATTTTTTGACAAGTCCAACACGTATTTTGCTGTGTCCAACAGACACTTCCTTGATAGGAGTGTCCGACCTTCATAGACCATTGTTGCTACAGTTATCTCATGGATAAGCATCTGCTTGGACAGTTTGACACTTAATTACTGTTTCTTTCAGATATTGGAGATGAATCCCGAAGATGAGGCAGAGGAGGATGGTGCCAACATTGATCTTGACTCACAGAGGAAGGGTAAATGTGTTGTGCTGAAAACCTCTACTCGTCAGGTGAGTTCGGCTCGATTTCTTATCTGCTACTAATAGTTTTATGGTTTTCTGCATTGATATTAGTTTTTGTATCAACATTTTTATGAGAATCGGTGAAAAGAACCCTTGGTTTTATATTGACTTGTTTTGTAATTACAACAGACGATCTTTCTACCTGTGGTTGGACTTGTTGACCCTGATAAATTGAAACCTGGTGATTTGGTTGGGGTCAATAAAGACAGCTACTTGATACTGGATACTCTGCCATCAGAATACGACTCTCGAGTAAAGGCTATGGAGGTTGATGAGAAACCAACTGAGGACTACAATGATATTGGTGGTTTGGAAAAGCAGGCAAACTTTTATTCTATTTACCTTTCCGATTTCATTTAATAACTGTTAAGCAAATCATGCCTTTTTTCTGATGGTTTTTCCTGGAACAGATCCAAGAACTAGTCGAGGCCATTGTGTTGCCCATGACTCATAAAGAACGGTTTCAAAAGCTAGGCATCCGTCCACCTAAGGGCGTGCTCTTATATGGACCTCCTGGCACTGGAAAAACTTTGATGGCTCGTGCTTGTGCAGCACAGACAAATGCCACATTTCTGAAGCTAGCAGGCCCACAACTTGTTCAGGTACAAAGTCCTTTATCGTTTCCTGACTTTCTTCTCTGGATGGTTGGATCATGTCGGCTCCTTTTGATTAATGTCGGAATCATTTTATTCCATGCTCCTTACTTCTTGGTTGTTATAACACGAAATCGAGATTGTGAATAATAAACTTGCTTGGGTTATTTTACGATATTACTTTCTGCATATATATCCACTTACTTAGGCCCTTTCATAAGTAATCGAAAAATCATGATGCATGTAGATGTTCATTGGAGATGGAGCAAAACTTGTCCGTGATGCCTTTCAGCTTGCAAAAGAAAAATCTCCGTGCATCATTTTTATAGATGAAATTGATGCAATTGGCACAAAGCGTTTTGATAGGTAATGCCATATCTTGATTTCTTGTGAAGCAAAGCTGTTATGAGGCCAGTAATATTGGCATTCTACGTTACCCGGACTCAAGCGTGAGTATTGGATATGATTTTGTATCCGACATGGGATGTTCAATTTTCTTTAAGCTTTTCCATGCATTTAGAAGGTCATATCCCTACACCCATGTCCGGAAATGTATCGGACAAGGTGTTGGAAACAAGTATTTATGAAGAGTCGTAACAATATAGCTGGCATTTATTTGTGGACAGAATATTGATCTGTCTGTAACTGCCTGTAGTGAAGTGAGCGGAGATAGGGAGGTTCAGCGAACAATGTTGGAACTGCTCAACCAGCTCGATGGCTTTAGCAGTGATGAACGTATTAAGGTTCGCCTTTGTGGTTCATGATTGTGTTATCTGTTTGATAAAATATGTGATCTATTCTAATGTAATGCATTTATTGTAGGTCATAGCAGCAACTAACCGAGCTGATATCCTTGACCCTGCTCTGATGCGTTCTGGTCGATTGGATCGTAAAATTGAGTTCCCACATCCCACTGAAGAAGCCAGAGCGCGAATCCTTCAGGTATGACTTTCAATACAGCAGCTTCCATGGCTTCTATACTGTGCAAAATTTTATCGATTTCAGCACTGCTGCTTCCATAGCTTCTATACTGTGCAGGAATTCATCAATTTTAGTACTGCTGCTTCTATGGCTTTCTCTATATTGAATGTTATTGAATTCTTTCATTCATTTTGTAGATCCACTCAAGGAAGATGAATGTTCATCCAGATGTCAACTTCGAAGAACTTGCTCGATCAACTGATGATTTTAATGGAGCACAACTGAAAGCTGTTTGCGTGGAGGCAGGCATGCTAGCTCTTCGCCGTGATGCAACTGAGGTGCTCTTTCTAATCTTTTGGGATTTTTTTTTAATTAAATTTCTTTTTGCCAAAAAATGTACCTTAAGATTACATGTGCATAAAGAGCTTTTAGACATCTCATAGTGAAAATGTCTGCATGCATATATGTTGTGTGTGTTTACATTTATTACAGATTTACTTGGGAACATTTGAGCCATGGGAGTAGACCTGGAAATATTAGACGTGACGCGATTAGATGACATGAAAAAATAACTAAAAGACGAGATGATTTGGAAAAAAAACAAAATACCACGAACGTGGTATGAATACGCGAATGTTTCAAAATCTATATAATATGAATTAGTAACATATCAAAATTTATATAAATATAAAATAATTTAAACATGATTATGACATGATAAAATACACGAATTGCCAAGTCTACATGGGAACAAGTTCTAAAGTCGGGTTTTGGTCTTCTGACTTATAGGTGAACCACGAAGATTTCAATGAAGGTATCATTCAGGTGCAAGCTAAGAAGAAGGCAAGCTTAAATTACTACGCATGATCTCAGGGGGAGCATTTCACCATGGGAAAGGATGAAAGCTGCAATTGGAGGCAGTGAGAAGGTGGTGGCAGAGCATTTAACTTGCAAGGCAAGGCAGGTAAAATAGTTAACTTGGGACATCTTTAAATCCAACATCTGTTTGATTGCAAGTGATGGGAATTTAATTATTAATTAAAACATTAAAGAAAAATGATGTTCAAGTGATTTTTCATGTAGTAAGATAAGATTATGAAAATGACAAGCTTGATAGTTGATTATTAATCGAATCTAGAGTTTAGTTAAGTTAATTTCTCTAGTCATATTTAAAAGGCAAAATAGGTGTGCAAAATGTCAGTTTATCAAATAAACCAATTGAATCGATCAAATTTGGTTTATTCGGTTCGGTTTTGGTTTTATTCGGTTAGATAATTTGGTTTTAACGTGTTTATTTTGTTGATTTGCGGGTTTTTTTTTTTCTAAACTGAAATCATAATTAAAGACTAATGAAATTATATATTTTTTATCTAAACATACCTAAATCAAAATAACATTATACGATACAACTCAAATGAGAAATTCAAATAATTGATCGAATCGAATTGATTAATTTTGGTTCGCTTACTTCTAAATTTTTAATCAATTCAATCGATTTTCTTAATTTATTTGATACTTAGAAGTTTGTACCTAATCGATCAAATAATTACCCATATCAATAGATGGCATTGAGTTATATGCAAAGAAATAGCGAGAAATGAAGACCGTTGAGACCATTGTTTTCTGAACAAAGGACATAAGATTCAAAGCATTTAACTCATGATTACTTGATAATATTAAATATGATTATATTAATATAGTATGTATAAAAAAATAAAAATACGAAATAAATATATTAGATTGACTGAGATTGATAACACTCAGTTCAGTTGGTTTGTGTCGCAGAATGGTGAACACTAGAAGAATATGAAATAGGTGAGAGGAGAAGAAGAAATAAGACCAGGAAAGTGAAGATGTAGGAGGAAAAAAGGAAAGAGGTAATCTGGATAATTTCATTGATAGATCTTCAATACGAAATACTGGTACAAATAACACACCCAACTACGTGGAATTTAGTAAAATAACTGCCTTTTGGAAACTGACGGGAGCAAACGTACCAGCCGTCCTATTAAAATCCATTTACCGGCATTTTCATCCTGATTTCCCGCCTTGCTATTAGGCCCAGCTCCTGCATTCGATTGCACATTGCCTCTGTTTCCCATTCTTCTGTCAATACTATGACAGTTTGATTTAATCGATTCGATAAAATGTTATCGGCAAATTAGTTCAAATAACGCTTATCCGATTGGTCTGTGATTTTTTATCTATTAAATTGAATTAATTAATATTGAATAAGAAATAAATTATTATATATTTTTATTTATATTAATTATACCGAACAAAGAAAGAAGGAACGGTGGGTGGGGACTTTTAGATAAAGAAGGGAGCTTCCAAATAGAAAAGATTGTTTTAAAAATCAAATAAATTCTATCTTTTTTTTTTTTAATTTTTTAGTGGTGACGGTGGATCGTAAAATTTATATATTTTTATATATTATAATTATATTTAAAACATTATATATTTGTATAAATTTAATATATTAATAATTTGATAATCTTTAATATATAATGTTAATATGTTTATTTATTAATATTGTGTTTGCATTATTGATTGTATTTTATTATATTTTATATCATATTTTAATTTTTTTATAAGTAAAAGTTTTCATGAATCGGACCGTGATCTGAAATACTTTTAAATTTTTTATTCTAGTTCGAATTTAGCTCGAATTATGGGCTCAAATCATTGTAAAAAAAAATGTTAAAAAATTTATTTGTATATTAATATTTATATATTTTATAATTAAATTAAAATTAAAATTTATTTTATTAAATGAATAGTGATTCGGGTCGGATTAAATCACAAAAATATAAACCTAGGCACCGTGTACTTCGAATCGTGTTGGGTTAGTTGCTCTGCTCTTTGATGTATATATATGTCGGTAGAGATGGATCAAGCTGATGGGAAAAAGGAAAAAAGGAGCATTAAAAGTTGATGGTTTCACTAAAGTGAGGAAAGAGATGAAAAAGAGGGAGGTACCAGGTAAAAAGATGAATAAAGAGCAAACCTGTTACGTGGAGAGTGAGATCTACGTTTCCTGGGCAAGAAGGTTTGGTGTCGAAAACAGCTAAATGGTAAGAGACCCTTTTTGATGCAGCGTGTCTTGCAAATAGCAAGAAGCGATAACGAGAGGCAGCAGGCGATGCTTCTATGTGGACTTAATGCATATATATATATATATATAAATGCATACGAGATAATGATAGATTTAATGCATAAGCTAAATGAGGTTCATCAGACTTTTCAGCTGTTGCCAATATGACTTTGCTTTCCCACCTTATTTATAATATTTACCGGTTATAAATTCTTACAATAGAACTTTAAATTTAATTGATAAGTCAAAAGAAAATATTACTGCTAGGTAGTTACCTAATGTCCAAAACCTAATCCGAGGTTGGTTATTTCAATGGAGCTTGTCTTAATGACAGTAGCATGATTCATTATAAACACTCAATGATATATATATATATATATATATATATATATATATATATAATGGAGGCCGTAATCTATGTACAGGGAAAAGGGTAACAGATATTATGATTCGAATCTTAAACTTATTAGATATAACTTCTTAAGAATGATTATATGAACCTCACTTGTTTGTATCTCTTTTGAATAATTACCCAAAAAAAATGCGGAAATAATTAAAAAAGAATAGACCTAGCAATCGTTTAATCTGTGTCGCATTAATATATTTTGCAGTATCATATAAATATATTTAAAATATTTTATATTTATATAATTTTGATACATTAATAATTCAAATTATATAAATTTTAAAATATTCACGTATTTATATCATATCATATTTTAATTTTTTATATCATATAATTATATCATATTTAATATTATTAAACTAAGTAAAAAATAATAATAATAACAAAGCTTCAATCTTATCATGAGAGACTTTTTTTCCCCTTCCCTGTTAAAGAGCATTAGGAACGTGGGCCTCACCAAGGCCAGCATCTCGGTCCATAACTCGCTTTAAACTTTAATAATAATAATAATAATAATAATAATAATCTTGCCTCCGACGGTGACAATTAGCGGAGACTATCGAGCAACTCATTGCCGATTCAAGTTGGCTTTATATAGTTATGAATCTATATTTTTCGATGAAACCCATTTTTTTTGTTTCATTTTCTGGTTAAGTTTCGATCATTGTTAGATTTCATGGAAAAATTTACTTTTAGTCGGATTAGGGTTCTATGCTTAGGCATTCAACTTGTCGTAAAACATGTTCGATAAAATGCTTGAGAGTGAAACTGGTTGCGTTTGTCTCGCAGTTTTGGATATTAAAAGTTAGGCCAGCAACAATGGGCTTACTTTTGATATTAAAAGTTATGCCTGAATCAGTTACATTATGTTGTCTAGATGGTAGAAGGGTTTAACTCTGCAATTTGAGGTATTCCTCTCTACTAGTTTGATCCTCTACAATCAAACTGCGTTGGCATTTTCTCCTTAAAATGATCATGGCTGTGTTGTTGGAATCAACGTTACTCGGATTTAAATTTAAATTTAAATATCGAATAGGGGTATATATTTTACACGGATACGTTTGATTACGAAATTCCTGAAGCTTTATGTCCTGGATGCATTTCACAAACAAGTATGTCAACGCTCAAGTAATCCATTCACTCACTGCAACTGTAGCATCTTCAGCAAGCTCACAAGAGAAGGCCCTGAGAACGAGCATGGCGGTCGCAAAGTCGACCCGGGACGTGGCGGCTGCTGCCACCAAGATCGGGAAGATACTTGTGGAACGCTTGTTGCTGAAACAGATAGCGGCTGTTTCAGTTTTCATGAAGCGAGAACAGACTTATCATGGTAAGCTTAAGACTGTCATTTACCGTACTAATCTGTATCGGTTTAATCCACATTTTGTCTTTTATTTGTCATTTTTCTTTTAATATTTTCACTTATTTTATTCTTTTAAGTCATTTTTTTATATATAGATTTTAATTTATTTTTAATGTCTTTATAATGATATTTTTATATTTTTCGTAACTTTATCAAATACATATATATATATATATATATGTATGTTCATTAAAATCGATTATTGCACTAGCATACTACATATTTTTTTTGAAAAGTATCGACTGATGTTGATGTAAACTTGATTTATTTTACATGCTTTTCACAACTTTTAATCTGATCGATAATTTAACATATAATTTTTTTTAATTTTGTAATATAATCGAATTTATTATGTACGTAAAGTTTTATGTATCATATTAATCTAAAGTAACATCTTTTATATACATAAATAAATATAGTAAAGTATTTTTAATTTAATAAAAATCTGAAATGCATAGATGTATTCGCGGGATAGGTTGTAGCTAGAAAATTTTTTAAATATTTTACTTAAGCTCGAATCGGACTTGGCTAGACCTTACTTGAAAGCTCAAATTTACGTTCAAATATTAAAAAAATAAAAATATTTTTATTTTTAATTAAATTTAAATAAAAAATATTTTTATTGTAAAATAGTAATTCAAGTTGGGTTAGACTAATTGGAATTAAAAAAAGTAATATCCAAAACTTAACCAATCTGACGTGTATAATTTACATAAATAAAATATAAAATATATAAATTGTATCAAATAAATATAAAAAAATACCTAGTCATAGGAAATGACCCTAAATAGATTTGTTCATAGACGAAGTTCGAATAAAAAAATAAAATTTAAATTTAAATTTAAATTTAATTCAATTCAAATAAAATAAAAATAAATTAAAATATTAAAAAATTATATTTATATTTTTTATAATTAAATTTAAATAAAATATTACGTTAATTAATTTAAATCATAAAAATAATACATGAATTTAAGACAAATCAAATCAAATTTATCCAATTGAACGATTTATCCCATCCTTTAACACGGCTGACTGACTTCCAAAATCTTCAAGTTTTTGTGGTCCCAGCTGTCACACCTGATCTTATTCTTATCCAAAAATCGCGTGCTTCTCGAACCATTTGCCACGTCATTACTATTTTTCTCAGATCGGAATCAACGGTCAAAGTTTATCTTAACTTGTACGACCTTTAACACCCCCCACTCATTTCGTCGCTTTAAATATCTTCGTTACTCCATTCAACTTCCTCGTTGTCTGGGCTAGCTATCGACTTCTTTCAAGTATTTCAAAGAAACGCTGAATCTGCTAGAATACGCCGATCTCCTGCGTAGCTTCCGATCATATGGGGCTACTTGACCAGCTGTGGGACGACACGATTGCGGGTCCCCGACCCGATAACGGCCTCGGCAAGCTCCGAAAACACTCCAATTTTACTTTCTGGCCTAACTCCGCCGCCAAGGGTACGTCAGTGGTGGCGATTGGCGACTCACTTTACTCATATTCATAACAACAATTATAAATCTCACTAAAAAGTAATCGAAATTTGTCAGCAAAAGTAATTGATCGAAAGTGTTCAAATCGAACTGGCGATAAGCTTCTAATCAAGCAAAAAAATTTTAATTATTTTCTTCAGACGTTTAAGATTTTACACTTACCATTCTTTTTCGTATTTATTTTCCTTTTGGTTTGACGATCTAATGATCAGAATCTCACTGCGGGAGTCCGAGACCAAACTTTGATGAAACGCCTTCGGAGGAGGCAACAAGAGTGACACGTACTATTATGATCGTAAAACCGCCGGGTTACCAGAGCGGATCGCCTCCTATTTCGCCGGCCGGAACGACTCCTCCGGTATCTCCTTTTTCCGGTAAAAATACTTCATATTTCTTTAGTATATCTACTAATTGCCGAATTTATTCCGGATTTGTTCTTAAATTTCAAAATGTTTATCGATTCTGGAAGGGTAGTTTTGTCAAATTAAAACTTTTTCCCGATAAGAGTGGTGGAATTTAGGGTTGCAGTTATTGCATTTAACGGCTTTGTATGTTAAATTGAATCTGAACGAATATTATATATAATCAAATCAGATTTTATAATTTGGATAAGTTTGATTCGTATTTTATAATTTATAAATTAAAAATAAATTAAAATTATATATTTAATTATTATTTAAATTAAAATTAAATTAAATTTTCTTGATCGAAGTTGACAATCCTGTCCTCGTCGATGGATGTATCATTCATGGGATATTATATTGTTTAGAGCAATATATCTACCCTAGTTTGGTCCATTTAGGTTATTATTTACTTTTGTTAAAATGATTCATGGCTAGCTATAAATATAGACCCTAATTCAAGTAATTCTCGTATTCATATAGTTTCATGTATTATAATCGCATTTAAAATATTATATTTATATATTTTGATACGTTAATAATTTTATATTATATAAATTTTAATACAATCGTTTATTGTATCATATTCGAATTATATTTTTATATCATATTTTAATTATTTTTCATATGTTATTTATTTTACATAATTATATTACGTACAAAGTTATCTTTCTTGTGTAGTAATATATATATATGCATATATTTCGTTCTTTTTTGATACACTAATAATTAAAATTTTTTAATTTAAAGTATTGTTAAAAAATTATTATATATTTTATTTTTTATAAATTAATAATTTTAATTTTAAATATAATATATTATCTTATATTAGCATAGTCTTTTCAAGTCTAAATGTTCATTCACATTGGATGAAATAATTTATTTATTTATTTATTTATTTGATGGTGGATGTCATTGTCATGAAAGTACTAAAGTTTTGGCCTAATCCTAAATTTAGTGAATTGTCTTCAATTTCGTGTTTTCGTGCATTTTACGTTTTATAACTATCATTTCACGGACCGTGTAGGTTGCTTAAACGACCCTACCATTCCCTTAATTGCATTTAGTTAGTTAATTATGAATGGTTGTCTTAAGTCGGTTGGGTCGGATTTCAGTTATAGGTTTGTTTTATTATTTAAAAAAAATTAAAATATTATTTTTATATTTTATAATTAATTTTTTATTCGTTAAACAAAGTGATTCAGTTGATTTGAATTATTAAATATTATATTTAGACCTGATCGAATACGAATTGAATCTGTTGGATTGAATAGGCTATTCGGCTTTCGAGGAGAATTATTTAATTGGAAGCTATAAGGTCATGAAATTTGTTTTCAACTTAAGTTGTATATATTGTAATGGGATTAGTAGATTGTTAATGTGGAAGGTACAAACTTTTCAACAGAATTATTTAATTGGTAAGATATGAAGTTTGTTAATGTGGATGAAACGTTGTTTATATAGGTGGCAGAGAGTCGTATCGGTTTCGGAGAAGATCGACATCGGATATGTACGAGAAGGCCAACGAGGTTGGACCAAGAAGCCCTCATCCTCCTTACGACGTGTGAGATATGAGCCTCTCATGATGCTATCTACTATCTATACGCTAATTTGCAGCTTAGTTTTTTATGCATGTCAAGCTGGGTTTGGCACTGTTTTTCTTATTTCTCTACGATATGTGTAACTTATTTTATCATGGGAGAACGTGTCGAACTCGACTTTTTTTTTTTTAATCTTTTTACAGTTGAGTTTAGAACTTTACCAGCAGCCTACATGGACTGTTGGCAACTATCGACGGGTTTGAAAAGCCGTAAACTCTATGTAGACGTGGTGATGTAGAGATGGTGATGTACGAATGTACCTAAAGGAATTTTCTACTTGTATAATATATCGAGCTTGTAAATCATGCAATTTTTTTTTGTTCTCTCCAAACTTGTTGGAATATGATGATTTCGATGTTGGATTCTCTTGCTCGTGATCTGAAAGCTGTTGTGTGCGTCTGTACTTTTTTTTTCTTTTTCTGTATCTGTGGACCCATGTTGGGTCGAATAATGTTGCCAAAGAGCTGTATTTGGATTCGAAGGTGAGTGGAAGAGCATATGTTTTATACGAGTATAATTAAGATTTTTAAAATTTATATATATATATATACATATTTGAAAGATTATTTTTTTATATTTATATAAAAAATGTGTCGAACATTTATAAGTATAAGATTTAAATATTTTAAAAAATAAAGAATTTGGATAACATAAGATAAGCTATTAGTGGTGGTTGCAATATGTCGTTATCATCAGATGGTGAGGTGTGTCTGTTGGGGTAGGATATATGCAAGTGTTTCTTAATTTGTATTTTTATGTTATGTGAGCAAGTGCTAAGTATACGTTAAACGTACATGTAATCATTTTTTTAAGTTTTTTTGTGTATTGATGAATCATATTTTCATGCTTATGTTTAAAAAAAATTATATCTCTTAAGTAAAACACTTTTTATATCCCATAAATGATTTGGAGTTTTTTATTTTATAAATAAACTAAAATATTGCTACATATTTTTTTTATTATGTTAAGATTTCAAGTTTTAAAATGTATCTCCTCTTTTTTTTTTTTAAAGAAAGCTCCGGCATGACGATAATGTAAGAGATTACAGATGTTATATGAGTTTGCTATTTTTTAAATATAATTATATTAATCAACCCAAATTATTATTAGTAGAGTGTTGAACTATTGATTTCAAAGATGAGAAATTAAACTCTAGTAATTTCGATTATAAAAAACCATAATATGTATGTATATATATATATATATATATATATATATATATATTAAGGACGATGATGCTGCCATATCAAGGCACATTGATCAAAGTGTCATTGGTTTTTAAACTAATTATCAAAATTATGTTAATTTGAAACAAATTACTAAAATATTGTTTATTTGACATGCAAGAAATTACTAAATTAACTGAAGTGTTTAGTAAGAAATTGTTAAAGCGGTTAGCGAATCATACATGAAATCATTAAATGCTTTAGAGATTCCAACATGGACTCACTAGTCGTTTTAGCTATTCCTACATGGAATCGCTAACTACTTTAAATATTCTTATATGAATTCAGTGGTCACTGTTATTATTATAACATTATTATTTTTAATAATATTATTAGGGTTGCTTAATTAGTATTATTATGTTGGTTTTCTTTAATTAATGAAAGATTGTATTATTAATTAAAGATAATATTATTATAAATGTAATAATAGGTTTTATTATTAAAAAAATTATTTCATTTATGATTAATGATGGTGAATTTGTTTATTTGGATTGCAATTGTATAATTATTTTAAAATATTTAATTTAATTTATTTAATTTAAAATTTCAATTTAAGTTATAATCGTCTAACTATTTTTTAAATTTAAATTAAAAGTTGTAATCATTTTTTAAAATTTGGATTGTAAACGTCTAATTATGAAGAGTTGTAAAATTGGTATCTCCAACACCTCTATTAGCAAGAGACATCAAGAGAGAAAGATTAGAACCACATCATTCATCTGTTAAAACTTTCAAGTAGCTCATCTTTATATAGGATTAATCCTTCTTATCTTTCATTGTATTCGTTTGTGTTATTATCATTGTAATCTTTTTTCATTGTGCCCAAACTTTTTAAACGCCCAATGTTTTAGAGGTATTTTTTGTTTACACGTAAAACCTTTGCAAAAAAAAAAAAAGGATTACTACTTTAGCTATAAAAAAGAAAGAGAGGTTTTATCTGAGAATTAAAAAAAAAATTAAGGGCAAAGTGGTTTTTATATTAGCCTACTCAAAAGATAGGAAATGTGAAGGTTATACATTGTTCTTGAAATATAATAATTCAAGTTAGTGGATTGTGAAACTCGGCAAGTGAGATTGAGAGGAAGGACATAGACACAAAGCCGAACCTCTATAAATTTTAATGTTTGCTTCTTTATCCTTAATCATTTAATTGCATTATTTATCGCCGAACTTGCTTCTTCAAGTTCATAGCTTGAATATCGCAATTTGCATATTTAAAATTTTAATTTGCAAAATAAAAAAAGTTCAATTCACTCTCTTTTGATTTTATCACCACACGGTCTAACCTATATATATATATATATATTTATATGTATTAATAGAGTATGATTGAATTTTACAAATCTCATAAATAGTACCTTAGATAGTTTTCTTAATTAATAATCTAAATTAATAGAGACATTGACAAAAATTTTAATCCTTGTTAAGGAATTATTTTTATAAACATTTTAGTACATAAGAAAAAAAAATCTGTAAAAACAAAAGAAAAAAATTATGATCATGATCTACTAGGTTTCATTCAAAGTGAGATTGTTGTTCCTTCCTCAAGCTCAAATCATGGCTACTCGAAGGATATTTAATTTTTTTAGAACAACTTATAAGCTTCACAATCCGATCGAACCCGGTCGAACATGCAAACCCACATATCTTGTGTTGCTCTTAGTAAACCCTGAGGTGTAAGGCACTCTTATCGACCTGATCCAGGAGTCGCCATTGAAGAACTTTCCTGGAGTGTATCCGATTGCGGTTGTCCGAGTAATTTTCTTGATCCCAGGCCATGTAACACGAGCTGTCTGGCTAGAACCAGGGCCATGGTTGTTGAATTCGGAGTAGAAGCAAGTGTTTAAGCCCCAGGGACCATCCCAAATCGTCCACCCTTCGGGTTTGATCAAGTCATCAAGATAAGACTCCATGATGATTGTTCTCGAGAAGTTCCCCCATGGACGACCGAGGTATGTCGGGTGCTTGTCCTTGACGGGAACAAGTTCAGGATCAGCGACGAATGTTGAGTTTTGTATGACGATGCCTGTCGGCTGACGAACGTCGATCCTGCCTTGTGCGGTGACAATGTTTTGCTGTCCGTTTAAAGGCTTTCGGACCACGAATGTGCAGTTCTGGAAAACTGCAGCAGCATCACCGAAAACGAAATCAATTGTCCCACTGATAGTACAATCACGATAGAATTGGCGTTTGCTGTGGACGTAAAGTGTGTCCTGGTAGCCATCCATCGAGCAGTTGTACAAGACCGCGAAATCGGATATAACCATCAAGGCGACAGCTTGGAACTTGGCAGGGCCAGCTGAGTTCTCGAACCCGATGTTTTTGGCAAAGAAATTGTCTCCATTTACAGCTGCATTTCATCGAACACCTCAATTTGTTTAAGCAAAAAAGGAAGGAAAGAAATCAAGAAAGAATGAAGTTTTATCTCCAAGGTCTCTTGTTAACTCTTACCAACTGTGGCAGTCCTGAAGGTCGGAACACCATCGGCATTGTTGAGGTGACCGGTGATTCGGGTTTTTTCTTTACCATCGCCGATTAGAGCCACATTAGTCATCTTGTAACCGAATTCGAGATTCTCCTGATAAATTCCTTCCTTGATATGTATGACAAAAGGCTTGATAGAATTCAAGGGGATAGCGTTGATTGCGTCTTTAATGGTTGTGAAGTTTCCACTTCCGTCTTTGGCCACAATTATGTCGGCCTTGATGCTTGATGGAGCAGCGGCCATGAGTCTGCGTTTCCAGGGATTATTCTCTACTATGAAAGACCAATCGGGATGGCCAATAACGGGGATTTCTTTTTCTTGGAGCAGACGATGTTTATCTAACATAGAAGACCAATCGTCATGACCAATAACGAGTGGCGCTTTTTCTTGGAGCAGACGACGTTTGTCTAACATGGAAGACCAGTCGTCGTGGCCAACAACGAGTGGCTCTTTTTCTTGAAGCAGACGACGTTTGTCTAACATGGAAGACCAGTCGTCGTGGCCAACAACGAGTGGCTCCTTTTTTTGAAGCAGACGGCGTTTGTCCAACATGGTAGACCAGTCGTTGTGGCCAACAACGGGGGGCTCTTTTTCTTGGAGCAGACTGCGTTCATCTGACATAGAAGACCAGTCGTCGTGGTCGACAACGGGAGGTTCTTTTTCTTGAAGCAGACGACGCTTATCCAACATGGAAGACCAGTCGTCGTGGCCAACAACGAGGGGCTCTTTTTCTTGGAGCAGACGACGCTTATCCAACAAAGAAGACCAACTGTCATGGCCAACAACGGGAGGTTTTTTTTCTTGGAGCAGACGACGTTTATCTAACATGGAAGACCAGTCGTCATGGCCAACAACGAGGGGCTCTTTTTCTTGTAGCAGACGACGCTTATCCAACATGGAAGACCAACTATCATGGCCAACAACGGGAGGCTCTTTTTCTTGGAGCAGACGGCGTTTATCCAACATTGAAGACCAGTCGTCATGGCCAATAACAAGGGGCTCTTTTTCTTGGAGCAAACGACGTTTATCCAACATGGAAAACCAACCGTCATGGCCAACAACAGGAGGTTCTTTTTCTTGGAGCAGACGTCGTTTATCTAACATGGAAAACCAATTGTCATGGCCAACAACAGGCTGCTCTTGTTCTTGGAGCAAACGACGTTTATCCAACATGGAAAACCAACCGTCATGGCCGACAACAGGAGGTTCTTTTTCTTGAAGCAGACGGCGTTTATCCAACATGGAAAACCAATTGTCATGGCCAACAACAGGCGGCTCTTTTTCTTGGAGCAGACGACGTTTATCCAACATGGACAACCAGTCGTCATGACCAACAACAAGTTCATCTTTTTGGAGTAGCCGACGACTTATACCTTGAATCTCCATTTGTTTAAGCACATCAGCCATCTCAGTGGCTATTGCAAGCCCATTCCTGCTGAGCTGCATCGATATATTCAATGCTTTCTTCATTTTCTCACCAGTATGCGTCGTTGTATTGCTAAATCCATCCAAGCACGTTTGCTGGTTGCTAATGGTAGCACTCAACCAAATCTTAACATCCGACAACATTTTATCAAACGTTGTAATATCCAACTTATCGATTTGATTAAGCGATTTTTGGAGCTCATGTATCGAATAAGTCATTAGTTGTTTGCAAACATCCAGAGCTTTCTTCGACCTCGGATCTTTCTCAAGATCTCTTAAAGTAGTCGAGTTCTTGACAGCTTGGGACGCGAACTTCATGGCGGCCTTGAATGCCGCTTGAACGAGTTGCTTGACGTCCGAGGTATCGCCGGCCTCGGCACGGAGTTGCTCTTCGCATGTTTTCTTGAAATCCGTCGGTTGGCAAATGGATTTGATCGCTTTCATTGAGGAAGACACCTGAGAATTCTTGCTGCCATTGTTGGTTTCTTCATCGGAGTTGGTTCCATTGATGCTAACCCCAACTGTCACAGCAATCACCATAGCCACCAACAGGCAAGAACAAACAGCAATAATCGCAATTCTTCTCTTCTGTCCATCATCTGAACTTGACATTTCCAATATATATGTATATATATATTTATACACACAGACACACGTTCGTATGTATATATGAATCAGCTTCTTAATATATATTTTTTTAAAAGAAAAAGCAAAAAATAAAATAAAACCCCACTTTGTTTTTCCTAAGTGATCACAAACTAAGTCCCACAATTAGGCAACAAGAGCTGCCTAATTCAAAAGGAAAGCCAAACTGGATGGCCAACTCCTTGGAAGCCAAATTGCCCCTTTAGAAGGGCTGTTTTTTCTTGATGATTCTTGTAAGAATTATTATATGTTAATATATGGAAGATGTTTAAAAGAAAAAAAGATCTAAAGGTTAATGTTTTGGTTATTTTTAGTTACAAAAACATGAGGTTTGGGGCAAAAAAATTTTGTTTAAGTGTTTCTAAAAAATGAGCGGTTGCAAATTAAGCTGTCTAAACCATTTTGACCCTCTTAACTTAGCCAAATTGACCATAGACAAACTTGTCTTATTGTTCTTAAATAAGAAAATTGACAACTAAAATTGTTTGAAAATATCATCCAGCCAGAGGCCTTCGTGGTCGGACCCGACTTACGTATGATATCAATATTATTTATATTTATTTAAGTTTCTTTTGAGTTGGAATATAGATTTAAAATTTTATAAAATTTTTAATATTTATATATGGATAAATTAAATCTATTCATTTTTTTTAAAAAAAAATTAAATAATATTTTTATTTAATCCTTAGTAATTATTTTTTTCTTTTATTAATTTTCAAATATGAATAACTTAATATATATCTTTTATATTTACACTTTAATATTACGCATATTAAATCCTTATATGATATAAATTATATAGTATATAAATAAAAATAATATATTATATAATTGAATAATAGGTAGGATCGAGTTGAGTTCGAGTCTTAGATGTTGAAATCAAAGTACGACCTATTTTTTTAAATAGATCTCATCTTTTGCTCAACCTCATTTCTTAAGTTAAATAACTTTGGTTAACCCCTTGTAAAATCATACGGACTTTTAAGTTTAAACTGATAACCCGTCCTTAACTAGATATATATCCTACCAAATCCTAAATAAATAGGTTGAGCTTCCATCCATTTCTTTTCAATACATTTATCAACTCTATTCATATTTATAAGATGCACCTATAAATTATCAAAATAAATTAAAGTCAAATTTACGAATGATGATTAAAGTTATATTGGATAGTAATAGATAGAAAAAAACGGAAGGGATACCCAATAAATAAGTTTCAACCTTTGAGTCAAAGGTAAAAAAAAAAAAAATTATAACAAAGGGAAAATTTTATTGTCAACTATTATGTAAACATATTCAACGATCGAGTAGCTTGCTCAATCTAAATAGGGTCTAGGTTTGCTTTTTCTTAATCCGATTTGATGGTTCTGAATCACTATTTATTAATTAAAATAATATTTTTATAGAAATTTAATTATAAAAATATATAAATATTAATTAAAAATTTTTAATATTTTATTATATTTTGAATAATAACTCTAACCATTATGCGTTAGACTAAATTCAAACATAAATTTAAATTTCAAAATTTTTAGACTGAGACAAGTCTATCATAATGTCCTTTGAAGCTTTAATTTTATGAGTTCAATTTGGTGAAAATAGTTATTTATTTCAAATCGATAAATCTGACATTATTCTCTAATTTGCAATTCAACATAAAACTGAAAATTTCGTAATTTATTGAAGCAATTAGAAAAAAAAAATTGGTCGTGGGCTATATTTTATTAAATCTTTTTTTGGGAAAATATATAATAAAAATATCTAGTTTTGGTCATTAGATTTATCACTTTTGAATTTATATTTTGCATGCTATCATCTTTTATTATATCCCTCGTCAACTCTATTACCAAATCTAACTTCGACAAGGAATAAGTTTTGAAGGATAGTTGGATAACTTCAGATTTTGTGAGTTTGATAGTTATGCAACCTCTACTCACCCAGAGTTTTAAATCAGGTAAAACTCCTATCAAGGCCTATATAAAGGAGTAGCATCAGCACTTCTCAGGTATGAGCTCTTAGAATTCTCTCATTCTTTCTTTGTTCTTTGATCATAATATCTTTACTGATTTAAGCATCAGAGTGTCCCACCAGAG
Organism: Adansonia grandidieri; assembly: GCA_038382065.1. Classification (NCBI taxonomy): domain Eukaryota; kingdom Viridiplantae; phylum Streptophyta; class Magnoliopsida; order Malvales; family Malvaceae; genus Adansonia; species Adansonia grandidieri. The sequence goes on along the minus strand of JBBYHK010105323.1, from coordinate 17,174 downwards.
CAAAACTCCGAGCCTCTCTCATCTTTGCTATTTTGCAGGATTCGTCCTTAGTATCTCCTTTGTTGCATCAACAATCTTATTTGCTTTTGTTTTTTTTTTCTAATCGTAGTTTATATTACAGAAAATTCTTTATTCTTTATGCAACTAACCATCCTACCTAAGCATCACTATGCAGTCCTAGGCAAGAGTAATTTAGTTTCATATTTTAAAAATGAAAAATTATTAATGAAATATTGACGTGATATTCATTTTAACGCGTGATAATTTATTATTGATCATTCAAGTTATGTTAATATTTATATAAGGACGTTAATAATTTGAATATAAGTTTAATTGCTAATGTAATTTTTTTTCTTTACATATCAAATCATGAAGAAGAATATACTTTGAGAGGCAGTTTACGTATTAGTCTTTTAACAAATATGCAACTAAATCTATCAATTTGACCTGAAATAGGAAATCCAACTAACACATCCAAACCCAAATCGATTTGATAAAATAGTTAACAACTCGAACTTAACTAATCCAAAATCGAAATAACTTGAATTCAAAATAATTGAAGCTTAAATTAAATTAAATTTTATTTTAAAAAAACATTAATTGAGAAAAAATAATAACTATAATATAAATTATTAATTTATTATAATTCTTTAGCCTGTATTTATCATTTTGGAGTATTGAATTTTGGCACACCTAAAAATGAAAAATATTCTACAAAGAACTAATAAAAAATCAGAAAAACTGGTTTTAAGGTTTTTTTTTTATAATTATTTTATGTTATGGTATTTAAACTTTTAACCTTATGAATATATATATAAAAATCATTAAATTTACATTTTTGTTAAATATTCACTATATTTGATATTAATACTAAAATAAAAAAACAAAAAATCCGGTTCAAGTTGTTGGTGACTCCGAGTTCTACTATCTGTTCAAAAAGGTCTTTGCCAGAGTTCATAAAATTGCTTTCGTAGCTCAGTTGGTTAGAGCACCCGTTTAGTAAGCGGGAGGTCTTGAGTTCGACTCTCAACGAAAGCAATATAATCTTGGAAGTACTAAAAACAGAAATATAGAATGAGGGGGTATAATTTTGTGAAAAATTAAGGCAAATTAAGCAAGCATTGTACAATAATTTATATATATATATATATTTCTAGAGACCCAAACAAATCAAAACTTTTTTATGGTTGTTAATTTTCAATATATATATGTTTTCATTCTTCTTGGTTGATTTTGAAAAAATTTAAAATTTTGGTGCAAATTTTACTATTTAAAATATTATAAAATATTATAAAAATAATTTTTATATATTTTTTAATTAAATTTAAATGAACAATATTATTGTAATTAAAGTGTTGATCTTTTATGTAAATAGTTATTCATTAAAACTTTATTGTATTATATTTCTTGATGTACTTTTGACGAGGGCTGAAAAAGAGAGCGGAAACAGAATTTGCAATATAAAGAAAAGTCATATGGGTATCAAAATTGAGATTTTTAAGCACACTCGGATTATTAAGTTAGTTTTTGGATTTTCTGAGAATAAAGGAAGGAGAGTGAAGAAGGAGGAGAGAGTCATCCTTACCTGGAGGTCTCATTGACCTTTTTATAGGTGTTGTTAGGGAACACATTATTAAATAATGCTACCTAAATATAATTAGCTGTTGGATTACTATGCCTTTTAGCCGTTTTGGTCAAGGAGTGTCAATAGTTGCTCAAAAAGAGACATCTGACATAAGATTGCCTTGGAAATCATTGTCGAAAAGTCATGTTAATGATCGGAGTGCACTTTGGACGATCAAGACTTGATTGCCTCTACTAATATTCGAATCATTTGGGAGGAACATCCTATTTAGTTGATTGACGCGCTTGGTATTATTAAAAAATCCCCTCAATTAGTGCTAAAATTCGAGTACTTAGTATTATTAAAAAGGTATATTCATTTATGGTGAGCGGAACATTAGGTTATAAAAAAAAAAAGATAAATTGAAATTATTAAATTTGGTTCATTCAGCTCAACTTTTATTTTGATTTCGATTTTATTTAATTAAATAATTTAATTTTAATACGTATTCGAATGATTTGTGACTTTTTTATTTTTAAATCCGACGGATAATAGACTTAAACTTAATTAAAAATCAATAAATAATATTATTTTAATTTTAATTTTTAAAATTTTAATACCATATAATTCAACTCGTGAGAAATCGAAACAATCCACGGAACCTAACCAGTTAATTTTAGTTCGATTTCTCACCCATATTTTAATCAATTCGTTTAGTTGGATTTCTCACACGTACTTTTAATTGTTTGAATCAGTTCAAACTGCTTTAAACCATTCGTATAATCCGATACCAATTGGTAATGGAGCAGGACCAGTTTTCATAAATAAAGTTCAACCAGAGGTGCGTTGTGTAATTTCTTTGGCATCAGATCGCAATTTTGCTCTGCTTCGTCTTCCTCTTCTTCTCATTCTTCAATTTACCGATCAGAATGAATGTAAGTCATTCCATGAATTATCTTTAAAACCCAGCTTTATTATCTTAATCTAGCACTTCAAAAAAAAATATTTTTCTGTTTTGATTTTTTTTTCTTATGCAGTTTATGCTTTAAAGCAACCTGAAAATAGCTTAATCGGCCCTGAATCTGACTCCCAAAGGACTCGTATGTTCTTTATCTGATTTAATTGAACTAGAGTTCTCTTTGGTTATGGGAATTTGAAAATTTTCCCTGTTTTTCTTAATTTTGATTTTTTGTTTCGTTTTTGGATTTTGGGTAGGTACCCATATGTGACTAGAACATCAGTTGTGGCTTTAAAGTATTTAAGGATGGAATTTTAATGGCTGCTGATATGGGAGGTCAGCTCATACACTACGATAGGTCTTTTTTTCCCTTTTTCTTTTTTCCTGAATTTATTTTCTTTGTGTGTTTGAATCAGTCATGTTATTGGAAAGTTGATAGACCAAAGATTTTGATCAAGTAGCTTAGATTGTGATATAAATGTGAATATTGAATGCTCTTTATTCTTCAACACTTTAATTCTGTATATAATGTTGTTATAGAATAGATGGTTTGGTTAGAGGGTATGAGTATTTGTAAGTAGGTTAAGAATTGTCGATTAAGAGTGATGCCTCGACTGAGGTGAAAGATATCTTGTCGAGGCAGTTCGCATTGTTGCTAGATTATCTTAGAGAGAAATGGGATGGAGTTGAAACGAACCTTCCTGCTTTTTCACATTCAAATTCATGTCCTTCTTCTTCTTTCATTAAATGAAATTCTTCGAACCTGCGATGCCTCATAAAACAAATGTACACTTGAAATGACAAATACATTTTTGCCCATGTATCATTTGCCCCACGTATGCTTTCCACGTTTTCATTTTCATTTTTCTTGTCTAGTTTTGAGCTGGAAGTATGTTGTTTCAAGTACCTTAGGATTGCACTAAAGCTAATACGCAATTTTCTGATATGCATCGAGGCATTGCCTGTCTTACTGTTATATGTTTGTTGGATTGTAGAAATTTCACTATGTATTGAATACGCTTGTTTCATGCCTGCACTCTGTTGATCGACAGGTCATACGGGTCCACCCTGCGGTACAAGAATGTGGAGCGAATGAAGCCTATTGGAAAGCATTCTCTTTTGGGTGCAAGCGGAGAAATCAGCGATTTCCAAGAGATTTTGTGTTTTCTTGACGAGCTTATGTAAGTTGTGATGGATAAACAATATACTTTTTGTTTTGGTTGTTCTTTCGTGAGTTCTAGTATTCCTTTTCTCTCCACAATTTTCATTTGGGTTTTGATGGTAATCCATGTTTTTATCGTTTGAATTTTGACATAAAATTGTTTCTTTTGGATGTTTGATTATGGTAGCTTGTACGACAATATGTGGGATGATGGTAACTCTTTGGGGCCGAAAGAGATGCACAATTATTTGACTTAAGTAATGTATAACAGGCATAACAAGTTCAATCCATTAGGGAACTTGGTGGCGTTAAAAATGGACAAAAGTTATCTCGGAACGGTAGGCTTGAAGTTATACCTTTGTCCTAAGTGAGCTACTTCCGGTTTTAATTTTTATTGACCATTTTATAACTATGACTCTTCAGGTCAATATGATTGGTGTAAACTTTGAGGACAGTCATGTTGCAACTGGGTTTGGTAATCAACTTGCACGACCTATTCTTCATCAAGTGTGGCACGAGAACTTGAGCTTCGAAGATGGTATTAAATTACTCGAGAAGTGCATGCGCGTCCTCCTCTATCATGATAGATGAGCTGTTAACAAGCTTCAGGTCTGGTCTTTTCTCTCTTAACATGTTGGCACCATTTTTCGAATAAAAAAAATTATATCCGTGCTGCTGCGAAGCAATTTCAACAACAGTATACAAGCATGCATGGCATTAAGGGCTTCTCTATGGATTTTAATCTTCTAATAGACTCTAATTTTATCAATTTTATCATGAAAAAAACTCTCATTGACACGTGTTACATGCGAACAACTGTTCTATGATTGCCTGTTAGTTGTTTGCATATGCAATGAGATGAACAGTCAATAGATCTACCATGGTAGTGACGTCTATGTTGCTTCGACGCTTCATTTTTCATGAAGTATGCGTGTCTGACATTCGTGTCTGACACATTTTGGATATGGTTTTGGGATATGATCCTCCAAAGCCCTTTCAAATACATAGAAAAATTTAATAAAAATTGAACATATTTGTGTCAGACACATACTCATATCCGGCACTATGTTGCTTCGACTTTTCATTTTTCTTGGAGTATCCGTGTTCGACACTTGTATCAGATGCATTTTCAAATATGGGTATAGGGATATCACCCTCCAAATATATGGAAAACATTGAAAAAATTCAACATACTCGTATCTGACACTCAAATCCAAGTGCAATTTAGGTCTATGTATTTTCTCAGGATGACTCCTATTTAAATCTATTCTTCAGCTGAACTTTTTTTCGTGGTCCCTTTACGCGACAATCCGAGGCATGATTTTATTTAATATATCAATAGTTTCATGTATTTATATAAATCTGAATATTGCAGATAGCTAAGATAACTGAAGAAGGTGTGACAATTTCCCAGCCCTATTCATTGAAGACCTATTGGGAATTCTCCACTTTCGAAAATCCTGCTCGGGTTGCTGTAGGCTCATGGTAAAAGCTAATACCAAACATTTCAATATTTCAAATTCTGTTGGAAAAAACGTAAGGAAAATTTGATGCATCTTTTGTGGTTCTTTTAAGACAATTTAAGTTTAAGGTTTGATTATCATATGATTAATGTGACTGCTGCTTTTTTTTTAAGCTCCTGCTGCTGTTAATCCATTTCTTAGATTCTGGACTCCGCAGAATTTTTACTTTAGTTTGGGCCTGACTTGTTCAAAGGGCAGGTTACTTGTTCTGTCCATCCCTAGTTGGTACAGGTGGGTCCGGTTAAAATCATTGTTTTAACCCTATAAAAAATAATATTTTTTATTTAAATTTCATTATAAAAATATAAAAATACTAGTATAAAAGTAATTTTTAAATGGTAAAACAAGCTTGATAGTTCGTACGAATCCAGCTTGGGTCCTCCTTAGAGGAGGGTATTTATGGGCTGGGCTGGCCTACACATGATACTTATGGTTTTTTATCTGTCCAAGTTTGATCTAGTTCGAAATATAAATATCTTTTCTTGACCAGTCTTAACCCAAATTATCAAATAGAATCCTGAGCCCGGCCCGCCCAGATTTTAAATACAGTATTTCTGCTGCACTTACAGCATACCAACTTTTGATCCTATGTTTATATACCACATGCATGAACATTAAATTCGCAGCGCTGATTTTTAATACACAGGTTTCAAAATCAAACAGCTTCAACACGAGCTGCCTGGAATGAAAGCAATGAGTTGTAAGCTTCAACAAGCATGAACAGGGAGAAGCTAGCTGGTATGAAAGCTAGGAGTTGTCAGAAGCCTATATTGGAGCTGTTGTCGGAACCTTGCGTGATCCGGACCCCTCATGGGTGCGGACTTTTTAGCTGGACATTTAACGCTTGCATCATTTAAGGACATGCCAAGTCTTTTTTCCCTTCGGAAAAGCTACGTAGCCCGCTGCCGTCGACCTTTTATTATTTCCCCTTCCAGCAAATTTTTATTATAATATATAGAGGAGTTTTTAATATATAAATATATATTATTTACTGTTTGGGTTGGGCTTAAAATTTTTTACCCAAGGCCTGGCCCGTTTAAAAAATGAGTTTTAAATTTTTCAAAGCCCATTTTTCAGGTCTAGTTTTTATTTTTGTTCAAACCTTCTCAAATACTAAGTGGGTCATCGGGTTTGGATGAGTAACCTAATTAATGAACAAGTTTAGAAGAAGGAGTTAAAAAAATTCAAGTCATGACCTCACACGGTGACCTCTATATGCATCAAAGTCCCTTTTAAAGAAAAAAGTTTATGTCAATAAGCTGCGCAAATATATGAATAGCAAATTCGTTTACGATTATCTAAATAAATTTTTAATTTTAATTCAAACAAATCTCTTAACATGACTTAATCTTTCATTTGAAATAAATACTTTGAAAATAAATAAAAAAATGATTTTATTTTAGATTAGAGAATTGTGATTCAAATGATTTTTAGATTTCTTATTTAAGTTTGAAAATTCAAATTTATTGTTCATAAATAATATAAAATTTAAAAATATTTTTATATTTTTTATTTAAATAAAAATATTTTTTAATTATTAAATAATACTTCGAGCTAGCCCCAATTAAAGAAAACCAAATCCAAAGCCTAGCTTTGGTAGATGAGTCTCGGTTGAGTTTAGATAATGATTTCATAATTTGGGTTAGTTTGATCAAGTCCGAATTATTATTTATGTAATAAAAATTATTTTTATTTAAATTTAATTATAAATATTAATATAAAATATTTTTATTTTTAATGTTATTTTAAAAGTAACATTGACTTTTTAACTAATCTAATTTAAATTTAAATAAAAATAAATAAATAAATTTTAAGTCGTAGTCCGATCCAGACTTACCTACGAGCACTTCTAGGTGACTTACCATGTAAAACATTAAACCAATCTGTTTAATATATATATATATATATATATGTATACATATATTGTGAAGCCATTTTTGTTGACCTAATTACTATTTAGATCTACCCTTTTTATTATTTTAATTATTGTTATCTTTGGAAGCAAGTGAAGATTATTGAAATAACATGCTATCTTGAAGATATTGGCTATTGCTAATCAAAAGAATTTATCCTTCTTTTTCTTATTTAGGGTGTTTTTAGCATTAAATTGATGTTTTATTATTATTTTTTTATTTTAGTGTTGGTTGCTTGCAAATTTTTGCTTAAAGTAAACTTTATAGTAATTTATTAATTATATATAAATTAAATATTAATTCAGATGATATGCATACTAAATAAACTTATAAAAATTTACAAATTCAAAAAAAAAAATTAAACGCATAATATTCTCTTTTTCAAGTTAATTATACAGATAAGTTGAATTTTGAAAAGAAAAAAGGTATACTTGTCCGATGGTACATAAGTCGAACTCATCAGACCGGACGAGTAATTTGATTATTAGATAAATCCAATTAAAGGATAAATTAAAATTAAAAACAATTTATCTGATGACTCAATCCTTAGTTCAAATCAGATTTATTATAGATCCGGATTAATTAATATGAATTTTTCAAAATAATTTTAAAAAAATTCTGTTTAACTTAATTTTTTATACTAGTTATTGATTCTTCTATTATTTTCACTAAAATTTTTTTAATACAAAAAACATTATAAAAACATCAACCACTAAGTTTTTTTTTTTAAATCTTTAAATGATAATGCATATTTTAATTTTTACAATTACCTAAAATACTTATATAATTTATAATATTTATTTATAAAATTTTAAAATATTACTATTAACTAATTTGTTATCCGAATGATTTCATAATCAATGGATTATTTATTCAATCTGATTTTAATAACTATAAACCTAATCTAAGATATATTTTTATATACTATAATTATATTTAAATTATTTTATATTTTTATAAATTTTGATATACTAATCGTTCATTTTAATAGATTTTGACATATTCTTATATTCATATTATTTTTATATTATTTTTATATTATTTTTTATATCAAATTATTTTATTATATTATATTTTAATTATATTTTTATATTATATTTTCACCATATTTAAAATTATTAAATCTAATCAACCCCCTTCCCGTGCCGGGGTAATGAGTTGGTGGGTGGCTGGCCACAAGCCTAGCCTCCCCACTAATTAATTTCTAAAATAAGAAAAGTTCGAAACACGTGGGAAATTTTGCAACCCATTGGAGAAGTGTAATTTAGTTATATAGTAAAGTAACATACCAATAAGTTACCTATATATTTTTATTAATTAATTATTATATTTAATATAAAAAAATCATATATTTAATATTTAAACTATTTTTAATATAATAATTTGATTTAAGATAACATGATAATTCAAAAATCACGATGATTTAACTTTTAATTTAATTTTTTATTCATTAAGCTCAAGTAAAATAGTCGTCAGTTTATTATTTTTGTTTTAATATTAATACATTGGTATCTATATTTTTTAATGTATTGTTTCGGATTTATTGTATTTTTTAAATATTTTATATATATTTATAGCAGATTTTAAGTTTCGTAATAAAAAATATATTATATAGACATACAAATATACCTTTATTATATATGTATATATTTATACGCAAACATAAAGTTTAAAATTATAAATATTTAATATCTAAAATTTTTAAACATCAAATAAATAATTAAAAATAGAATAAAGATAATAAATTTTTATTGATTAGGTTCAATAACCTAATTTAATGAATAAATAAATTATTTTTAAATTTAACTATAAAAAATAAAAATAAATGAGATAAAAATATTAAAAATTAATTTTAAAATTTTAAATAAGTGAAATTTTTTAAAAATATATAAAAAATCATAATCTTATACTAATCGATATAGATCGATATAGATCGATATCGATCAATATTAATCGCTATAAACTTGTATAAATTAATACGATTAATATGAGTTGATATAAAAATCGAAATAATATATTATTGATGTTATTTTATTTTATTTTAAAATTAAAACGTGTTAACTAATATATCAATATCGATGGTATCGAAAACTATGAGCTTTTAAGTCCAAAACCAAAGGAATAAATATAAAATATTAATCCATAATAAAAATGTGATTAAGAAATGGGCGCATGTTGTTTCCCGTGAATCGCTTTTATAGGTCTTCCCCTTCCTCAGCTCTCTCTTCTCAACTCAATCCCTTCCTCCATTTCAGCTCATTTCCTCCCACTCTTTTCTGCAATTACTCCTATCCAAATTTCAATGGCTTCGTTGATACCGTCGCCAGAGTTTAAAAGGACGAAACGGTTGAAAACGGACGAAACAACGCAAGCTTTTTTTGATCGAAATCAAGGCAACCAAAGAATCAAGCGATGGAGAGCCGAAAGAGAGCATCGGATCTACTCCTGCAAGCTCATTGAAGCTTTCCGTCGTTGTCGTCGGGCTTCCTCTTCCCCTGCCGGCTTGGAAGTTCGTAGAACGGCGGACACAGTTCTCGCCCTCTCTGCCAAGGGGAAGACGCGTTGGAGCAGAGCCATTCTCTCCACTCGACTCAGTTCTGACGCTAAGATGAAGAGACATAAGAAAGCGAAGGTCATCGCAAAGGGAAGGTCGAGGAAACCGGCGTTCAACAGAGAGAAGAGGAAATTGCCGGGTTTTGAGAGGAAGTTGAAGGTTTTGGGACGGCTTGTTCCCGGCTGCCGGAAACTTTCTCTCTGGAACCTTCTAGAAGAAACTAGCGATTACATAGCGGCTTTAGAGATGCAAGTTCGAGCCATGACGGCTATCACCGAGTTTCTCTCCGGAGGCGCTGGCGGTGGAGCGCCGCCACCAGCTGACCGGCTTGGCTCTTATGTCAACAGGTAAAAAAATCGTGCAAACGTATTTACAATTATTTTTATTTTTGGTGAGATTTTTAATTCGTATATTTTATTGTTTACATTTTTTTTTTCTCGTATTGAAAAATTCAAACATAAATTTGAATTTATGGGATATGGATTAATTGGTTGAACTGATTTTTTTAATTAAAAAATTTAAATGTTTCATTACATAATTTTAATATTAAATAAATTTTACATATAATAAATAATTAAAAAAATATTTTTAATTTAATAATATAATTTTTATGATAAAATTATAAAATTTAAATTTCATCAATTAAAACGCTTATTATAAAATCAATTTAAAATCAATTTTAATCAATTTTTTATCGGTTTAGTTGTTTTTATCATTGGAAGTTACGACATTGAAATGTGAAGAGACGAGGATTGTCTTACTTTCTTCGTCGTATTCTTGCATAATGTTGACCGTTTGACATCATTTCATCTTATTTTTTATTAATTATTTTTAATTTTATAAAAAATATATTATAATTTATTTATTATCATAATTTTAGTATATATAATTTTTTAGAATACATATATATATTATGCAGTATGTATATATAATAAAAGTTTTATAAAATATGATTATTTATATGATTTTAGTATAAATACTTGAATATATATTAAAAATATAAAAAATACATAAAACATTTTAAGAGTAAAATAATAATTTTAGGCAAAAAAAAAAATCATATCAGATTAGATGGGGTTTTCTAAATTTTGATTCGACGTTGCTTTTTCCTTTTTTTGATAAGCAAATTGTTTTTATTTATCCAAAAGGAGTAGAGATTTTGCTGTATAAAACAGAATAAGCATATGGCTATAAAAGAAAAAGGGAAAATCAAACAGAAAACATGGAGACTTATCTACATGATCAATCTCTATGCATACCTATTAATCTAAGTTAACCATTGATTTTATATGATATGTAAGTTGTTAAGGTGTTTGTTATGTTTAGGCAGACACCGTACAATTCTTTTCCCTCCGAACATTATAAATGATAGTAAGGATTTACTTCTAGCTGTCCTGATTGCCTAATGAAATTCAACAGTCCAATTGTGTACTTATTTTGGCAGCTGATATAATAACGAAATCTCAATCTATATTACCTTGAAGTAATTGCAGTAAAAAATATGTGATTTCTACTTTATTGCTGCGAATTACATAGGACACAAATATCATTTTTGTTCAAAACCCATTACGTCAAAACATATTTTTAGTTGGCAGTCTATCCAAGATAATCAGCCGAAGGATCAAAAGAGTGCTTTTAGAAAACTAAACAAGTCTATCCCAATAAATTTTCTGTTTCTTGGCCCAATATCCTACCATAGCTTTGATAGTGGATATTTGGATCCTAGATATTTCCATGTCAGATTGCCATTTTGTTGGCTTATGAAATAGGAAGCCAACTGTCTTAGCTTTAATAATTTTTTTGAGCACCAACTACTGTTTTGGGTAATAGGCACCTACCAAAAAGAATTCCCCCGAGCATATTTATGTTAACTAACATTTACGAAATCAAATTAAATGTGGAATTCACTCATATCTAGGAGTAAATACTTCTTTAAATTTTCAACATAATTAATTTATTGTGAAATATTAATATTTGAAACTAATTATCGATGAATGAAAAATTGATTTTATAGGATTTTGGGATGGTAAAATGATAAATCTGAAAACATATTTGATATTTTACAAATTTATCTTGTGATTTGAGCTCGTAGACTAGAATATGATTAATCAGAAAAAATTTTGCTATTGAATCCCAATCTAATCAATAATTTTTTCATCCTTTAATATCTCATTACATAAATCGATACATTAATTATGGGTGATAACTATGAATGTTATTATAAACATTCATGAACTTCGAATATTCTTAAACTATGACTTTACATGAATGTTACTATATACATTTATGAATTATTTACATAAATGAATGTTGAATATGTTTATGAAATATATACATTCATAAATCTCAATTTTCATCATAATTAATGAACATTCATATATTATACAGATTAACGTATTTTGGATAATTAATGTTTAGGCCAATATTTAAAAAACTAAGCTGCAAGTCAAACCGATAAGGCATTCAGGTCACCAGTTCAATTGGTCAGACCAGTTGAACTAGATTATTTAGTTACAAAGAATTTAAAAACAAAATAAATAACTTGAATATCAAATAAGTATTAAATAGATTAAATATTTAATAAAAATATAAATTTAGCTACATGGTATGATTTTTATTATAAGTCTAATAAGTTAAAGGTTCAAATTCATTATATAATTTTATTTTTTTTTTGAAAATAATACTAAAAATAAACTTAAATCCAGTTTTCTTGGTTTTTTGGTTCTCTAAAGTCCTAGTTCTATAACATGTACCATAATGGACTAGGCACCGATTCCCAGTTCAATTAGATAGTTCGGTTTGTTTTTTCAGCAGTGGCTTATGCCTCTTAAGGTGTCATTTAGTGTTGTTTTTTACACTACTTTTGAGGTCAAAAGCTACGATTACTAGAAACACAATGCTAAACAAATAAAAATTTTAGACTTTTGTGTTCAAAACCAGGATTTAGCAACTCAAACAAAAAATGAGCTTTTTTAGTTTGAAAGCTTGACTTTTCGATGAAATGATTATATTATTCTCACGTCTATAAACTTTTATTATTTTAAATATATATTTTTTTGACATTACTACTCCTTAAAGCTTTTATTCATAATAATACCAAACATTTAAAAATTCTTAAACCCTAAACACTAAACCCAAGCTTTTTCTAAAAGCAATGTTAAATTAAGCCTAAGTCCTATAAATAGACACTTTGCATGGATGGGAAATATGAATTCAACTGAATCCAATTCATTCAAAATTTTTGAAGCTCATTTTCTTTTTTAGTTATGCTAATTTTCTAAGGGTTTTCTTTTAAGCTCATTTTCTTTTTTAGTTATGCTAATTTTAAGGTTTTTTATATTTATTTTTTCTATTCTAAAGCTTAGGAATATGTCTTTGTAGAGAGAAATTATGTCAAATTTCGTAGTTCATGGATCTTAAAAGCAGCGCAACTTGTTAAGATGTTAAAATATTAGTAGGCAATTATATTATAGCCGTTTGTGCCAATTAACGAGCAATTTCATCTCAAGGAAAAAGGGTCTAATATTTGGCTATAATGATAATTTCTTTATTCTTTAGATTTGTAATTTTTTAACAATATATTTTTTCAATAAAGTTTTACAAATATACAAAACATTTTCAACAATTCATTAGTAGACCGATTTATGTATGATATTAGCAATATATATAAGCTCGACCAAATATGAAATATGACCTTCAAATTTATTAAAATCTATCTATATTTATATATGGATAGTTTAAATATATTTAGACTCTTTTATGTTTTTTTCTAAAAAATGTTTAAAAAATATATTATCTTTAACTTAATCTTCAATAATTTTATATTTTTTTATTATATTCTTAAACATAAACAACTTAATATTTTTTGAATGTTTATATTATAATATTATATATATATGTGTGTGTAGTTATTCAACACATTGCCAGTAAAGTGTGAAAACTTCGCAAGCGGGATTAGTAAATATCGCTTTTTGTATATTTAAAAAATAAAAAAATAATAAATGAGATATATGTCATCTCACTAATACTACTTGTAGAGTATTTACACTCTACTTACTGTATATTAAATAATTATCCAATTTATATTTAACCTTTATACAATATAAATTACATAATTTATACATAAAAAAATAAAAATAATATAATACAATTAGAAAATGGATTGGATTAGGCTTAAACCTCAAATATTGGAGTTAAGATTTAATCTATTTTTAAATATAATTTTTTATCTATTTTTTTTGATTTAAAGATTTTTATATAAACCTTTCAAATATTAAATAAATCTTCGAGTTTGAACGAATAATTCATGTATCAATCAATAAATCAACGGACAGAAAGCCTTCTTCTACTTCATTATAAGCAACAGCTATGGAAAAAAGGAACCTTTTTATTGTTTTTATTTTTATTTTTTATTTTTTATTTTTTGATCGTTGGCTTTGATTTTGTTGATGGGAAAATTTAGGATCTCGATTTAACTATGCTTATTGCTGTTACCCATCTTAGCTGTCATTGATTTTACTATCCAATTGGAACTACTAATTCTTAAGGATCAGCCTTCAGCTAGAAAAATGAAAAGATTTAAAGGTAAACATTAATATAATCTTTATATATGTAAGGTATATGAGGATACTTCAAATCGAAACAATTGCATGTCCGACTTGAGCTTATGTGACATGATCGATTAAGCTAAATATTTCAATTTTTAACACTCCACCTTTTTTTATATATTTCATACATCATTCTAGATAGATATCATATTCATTGAATACGATTTACATTCAAAATGCATTGGTGGTGAAATAGTAGCCATGTGAGACTCAAAATCTCATGTTAAAGAGCTGGAGGTGTGGGTCCTCTTCAAGGTGTAATATTGAGAAAGTTACAAGATCTCGATGATCTTATCTATCTAATGAATGGAGGTCCACTCTTACAGTTTAGGCGTAGTTTAAAAAATTAGATTGAATCATTCGATTGAATTGGTTGAACTTAAAATAAAGAGTCTAGTTAATCTAATACATTATAAAGAAACTAGGTATATGTTGAACATGTACGAAATCTATTCAACTAATAAAAAATTGAAAAACCAATTTAATGTAAATTTTTTATTTTTATTTTTTGTAATTGGCAGTAATTTAATTTTTTTACTTCTTAGTTTTGTATTAAAGATAATATCATTAAATTAAATATATATTTTTATTAATTATTTATTATATTTAATACTTATTTAACATTAAAATGATGTTTTAAGTGTATATATAAATTTGTTTTAGTGAATCGAAAATCTAAGTGATTTAACCTCGTTAAGGTGATTTTTTTTATAGTTAAACTTGACATTTATCAACAAACCTAGTGACTATTAACCTACGCGCAAAATCTTTTATTGTTTAACGTAAATAAAATGAACATTTCTATTTAATTTTTTAATTTTTAAGACACAAATTAAATGTTACAAACTCTAAACTATAAAGATTCGTTACATTTTACCCTAAATTTAATGGAGATTTGGAAGACAAATATTACTAATCTTAAATCATAAGCCAAAATATAATGAAGATTTGGGTTCCTTTAACTCAAAAGAAGATATCAAAGTCATTGAATCAGTTCTTCTTAATTAATTATACCATTTCGAGATGTTGATTTTAACAATTTACAAAATAAAAACATTAATTTTTTCATACAACAATCGAATCGTAAGTTTAATATCACCCGAGACATTTAAATAAACAATTATTTCTCTATTTTGAAATATTTAATATACGAATATAATAACCTTTTATTCATTCAACATTCATTTTAATCATTTAAGCGATACAAAATCGATAAATATAATATTCATTAACTCTTTTCCCTTTTAATGAAAAAGAAAAAAACTTAATAGAAAAAAAAAAATTTGTATTAACCACATTTCAATCCTTTAAAAGAGAAGATGATAAAAAAGAAATTATATTTGTTAGTTATATAAATAAATAACTGAAGAGAGTGATATTAAACTTAGTACTTTCTATTTTTCTTATTTTCTTTATTTATTTATTTATTTAATATTTATGTTTTATTTTATTTTTTTTTTGAGATAAGAGATAAGATGGTAATATGGATCAGATTTTCTGGCTTAGATTCTCAAGGAAATGAGAATAAAATCGCACAGAATGTTCAGCTTCGATCATCTGGGGAAATAATCATCACTTCCATATTTTAGCAAATAAATTCAATAAAATAATTAAACAAACAAAAACATATATATAATTAATTAATTTGTAAAAAGAAAGAAATAAAATGAAGATGGATCAGAATTCTGGCTTTGGAATCTCTAAAGAATTAGAGAAAAATAAAATCGCACAGTATGTTCAGCTTCGATCATCTGGGGAAATAATCATCACTTCCATCTCATTCTAAATCGATTTAATTTAAAAGAAAAGGAAAAAGAAGCAGAAGAAGAAGAAGAAGAAGAAGGAGAAAAGAATGTGGGAGCATCTGAATGCATTAAAACTAGAGTAAAAAAAAAGATAAAAAATGCCAGAATCTCAGCCCCCAAGATCTGTATCGGCAACGTACAGCGCTGAAGTCGCTATTTTTTTTTTTAATTAAAGCGCAACAGTGACTCTAATTTATTGCCATTTTTGTTAAAAGAAATAAAACACCTCAAAATCAAAATCAAAACCAGAATCACAATAAAATGTTTGAAGAACATCGAAGAAAAAAAACGAAGACAAAGAGAGAGAGAGAGAGAGAGAAAGAGGGAGAGAAAGAGGGAGCGAGAGAGAGAGAGAGGCGATTTCACTGACGAACAAAGTCGAGAAGGATGCACGGATTATAAAGGGCGAAGAGATGAGGCGAAACCCTAATTTGGTTGTAAAAGAGTAAATTAAAATCACATCCTTGCCCCTAATGGTTAGATAAAACTACAAGTGTAACCTTATGTAAATGCAATGGCCGAGAAGAAATAGGCCAATATAAGTGCAAGCTTAGGGCACCGTTTAATCTTCAAGGCTACTGTTGCTTTTCATATTAAAAATTATGTTTTTATCACAATTTTAATATTAAATAAGTAAAAATATTTAGATTTTTGTCCTTAAAATTATTAAAATTATTATTTTATAACTAAAATCAAAAAATTAAGAATTTTGATGTTTTTACATTTTGAAATAGAGGTAGCAATTGATCAAGTTTGAGTCAGATAATTTTCAATTCGAATCATTTTAGATTTGGATCATATTATATTCGTAAATTTTGAATTCAAGTCATTTTAGATTACAACAGGTTTTGTCTTTTTTTTTTTTTTAATATCAGATTAATCATTTCTACATAAATGTTCAAATCCCAATATAAATTAGGGTTAATAGGTAAATTTACTAATGGGTAGGGGTGAGCATAAGTCGGTTCAAATCGACTTAACCGATTTAACCGATGAAATTTGGTTAATTCGGTTCGGTTAAATCGGTTCGATGGTTATGTCAGTTTTTTATGTCGGTTTATTTGGTTAATTCGGTCGGTTATCGGTTA
>JBBYHK010105106.1:14667-26327 GCA_038382065.1 Adansonia grandidieri | reverse complement strand
GCACTTTACTACAAAGCCTAGTGGAATAGGAAATTTTTGTTTCTTGAAATCTTGGAAAATTTTGATTTACTATTTTATAAAAGGTATTTCATTGTTAAAAATAATCGATGAGACCTTTGCCATATGTCAGAAGAAATCTAGGGACCATTTTTAACTCAAGGATATTACCTTATCATTTATTAAAATACATGTTAAATAATTGAAATCTCAATAATAGAAAATTTATTGGGTCCAATTGTGACATGAAAGTGCTTACATAACCCTAAGACAAAGTCTTAACGTAAAAAAAAAAGACTAAAGTGACTTTAAGACATGCCTTGACATAAAAAGCTACACAATTGTAAATGGCTTGGTTTTACTATGGATATTACTAGAACCTAAAGACTTAGTATTAATGTAGACATTACTAGAGTGATCTTATAGACAAATTTTGACATGAAATGCTAGTATGATCCTAAGGACTCTTTTTAATGCAAAAATCATTACAATGACCTTAACAGACATATTGATATGAAAATTCCAACATGACTCTAAGGACTTGATTTTAATGTAAAAATCATTAAATGACCTTAATGAAATGTATTGATATGAAAATGCCAAGATGATCCCAAATACTCAGTTTAACATAAAAAGTACTAAAATAACCGTAAAAGATGCATTTGAGCCTAAAACGACCTTAAAGTGCATTTTTATGCATGAAATGACAAAAATGTCTACATATTATGCCAAATGATGTAAATGACCTTACGTATGCTTATTCAACTTGGAAAATTGCTGAACAGCCCTTAATGACTAAACCAACACATGGAATGCTAACATAGTGTATGTTTAGGTCTTGAAAAAATTGCTAAAAGGTCCCTACAGGTTCGACTAACTCATTAAATAACCTTAAAATGCATGTTTGAATTTTGGAAAATTGCTAAAAGTTCTTTATTATTTGGGTAACTCATGAAAGAACCCTAAAATGCATGTTAGAATTTTGAGAAAATTACTAAAAAGTCTTTACGGTTTGGCCAACTTATAACATGATCCTAAAATGTGAGTTTCGATTTAGGAAAATTGCTAAAAGGTACTTGTGGTTCAGCCAACTCATAAAATGACCTTAAAATGTCTATATGGTTTATCAAAACCCAAAATAACAAATAATTTTTTTCAAAAGCAATTGATTAGAAAAACCATGGGTAACATTTAAACTTAGAAAAACCCAGTCCCCTTCAAAAAGCCTTTGTGTACACCAATAATATAAAAAAGAAATGTTAGTATAATTAAGATATCACCATACAATAAATAACATGAAATAATGAGCATAAACAAGCATATGGAAAAAAAACCAAAAGTAAAACATGCAAAGTAACATGAAAATGAATAGCATCAATTTATATGACCCAAAAAAATCAAAGCAAAGTAAGTTGCATGGATTGAAATCATAATAAACAAATCAATATAATTTAAAAAAAAAAAAAAAAAAACAACTTTTTTGCATAAAGTTAGGCCATCAAAAATTGGTTTTTACACCATAGGTTCAAACATCCCCTAAGTAATGACTAAGGATCATTAGGCTAAAAATTTTTAAAAAAGATGAAGTTAAAAGAAATCATAAAGAAAATTATGTTGGGAAACTACCTTGAAAGAAAATTAAAGGAGTTTTTTTTTTCTTTTTTTCTTCTTTTCCCCTAAAAATTTTTTTGTAGGCATTAAAAGTCTTTTTAATGGAGGAAAGCCTCCCTACTTATAACGGAGAATGTTCAGCCAAGGTCAAAGATACCTTGGCTAAACCTTTCCTCACATTTTCCCTTAATTTCCCTTTTTTTTTTTTTTAATTTAAACAATGCTATTATCATCCATGAAAATTCTTCTACAAGTAACCATCTAATCCCACATGTCATGATCTCACGAAAAGCTAGGAAGATAACTTTTCCATGCATGATGGACATGTGTCCAAAACTATTTGAAATGATGTAAAAAATGTCAAAATTAATATATTTGGTTCAAAAATTGTAATTAAAATGAAATTAATCTAATTAAAATAAATAAATAGAAAAATAATTAATTAATAAGGCTTTATGTAAAGAAATTAATTTAAAAATATGTAACCAAAATTATAAACGATGTCCTAATTGAAAAAGTTTATGTATAAAGGTTCTATGTGTTAAAGAGGTTTAATCAAAATCTTATATGTAAGAAATCTAATCAAGAATTTTACATGAAGGAATTCTAATTAAAAGTAATCTATATCGAAGAATTTAATTAAAAATTCTGTATGCAAAGATTCTAAAAAAAACCATTGCATGAAGGATTGGATTCCATAGGTAAAAATTTAAGTTAAAAAGTTCTATCTTTAAAGAGTCAAGTAGAAAATTCCATGTATGAAAGTTTAGTCAAGAATTGTATATTAGATGATCTAATGAAAAATCCTATAAGTGAAAAGTCTAATTAAATCCTATATTTAGAAATCCTAATTTAAAGTTTTATGTGTGGAGATCTAATTAAAAATTATATATAAAAATTCATAAATAAAAGTTTGATAAAAAAATATTATATGCAAAAAGTTTAATTCAAAACTTTATTTGTGAAAAGTGTAATTTATTTTTTACATTTAGGTTTAATTTGACATCTCAGGGTACGGATACTTAACCTTATAAAATTCAGATTTCCTTAGCCAAATTATTTATACTTTTTGCAAGTAGGGTATGGATACTTTATGGATTGGTATTGATACCTTAGTGACTCAAAATGTGCCACTAGGTTTTGTTTGTGAAGTATTGATAGCAGTATGGATACTTACCTCCTTATTTTGAAAATTTTACCATTAGAGGCTCAATTTTTGATACTTTTAGGTCTCATATTGATAATTATAACATGAAATGTCCCATTTTAGCTTCTCACCTATCTTATTTAGTCCTTGTTCATTTTCATTAGCTCTAGGGTCATGGAAACACAACTTTTTATCAATCATGGGTTTTGGGAGGATTGATCCTAGTGTCTAAGAGGAATTGCTTAAAGGGGGGCCAGATGGGATTAGGTTTCAATAACTACCCTTTTTAGCCATTATTGAGAATCAGGAATGAGGCAAAGACCATAGACATCAATTTTGTTCTGGCCATAAGATAAGCGTCTATTTTTATTCTTTATCAAGAGGTTTATAAGGTTTAAAAGAAAGTAAAAAGAAAACTAAAATTAGATAAAAGTAGGAAAAAACCTTGGTAGTAATCTTAAGGTTTGAACCTTATAAAAAAGACGAGTTTGAAAAAAAAACTGGACAACAATCCAGTTTATAAAGCTTAAAAGAAAGTAAAAAGGAAACTAAAATTGGATAAGAGTAGGAAAAGACCTTGGTATTAATCCTAAGGTTTGAACCTTACAAAAAAAAGATGAGTTTAAAAGAAAAAGACCTAGACAAAAATCCATAGGATCAAACCATTTAGAAAAAAATAAGTTTGACTTGAAAAGATAAAGACCTAGATGATAATTTTTAGGCTTAACCTACTAGAAGAAAAAAAGTTCAACTTGAAAAGAAAAAGTCCTAAATGATAATCCTTAAGTTTGACTCACTTAAAAGAAGACAAGTTACACTTAAAAAGAAAAAAAAAACCTTAGTAGCAATCCCTAAGCTTAACCTGCTTTGAAGAAGAGAGGTTTGAATTATAAAGAAATAGATCTAAATGGTAATCAGTGGGTTTAACTCGCTTGGCGGAAGATAAGTTTGACTAAAAAAGAAAATAACCTAGATAGTAATCCTTAGACTCAACTTCTTAAGTAGGAAACAAGTTTAACTTAAAAGGAAAAAGACCTATATGACAATATCTAGGTTTGACCCGCTTAGAAGAAGATAAGTTCAGCTTAAAAAAACTCTACGATAATCCCTAGGCTTGATCTGGTTACAAGAAGACAAGTTCAACTTAAAAAGAGAATGACCTAAATGGTAATCCCTTAGCTAAATGTACATAAGAGAAGACTAATTCGAATTAAAAAGAAAAAGACTTGGTTAGCATTCCTAGGCTTTACACATTTGATAGAAAACAAGTTTGACTTTTTAGAAAGATGTATATTAAGCATCTGTCACCTCTGAGACATGGTGCTTGGTGAATAAACTATAAATTAACAATTATTATAACATGCTTGTAAGGTGCATGTTTCTTAACGACGCAATTACATGAGTGAGTGGGAAATTATAATTTTTTGGTTTTTATTGCAAACCTATGATTTTTCTCGACATATTTGCAAGTCTTATCTTTAGAGATTAGTCATTTTGATCATTTTATAAGACCCTCTTTCCCTTAGTTAAAGGTATTTTCAAAAAATGAGTTTGAGACAACATTTTTGGAAATTAGGTTAAAACACAGTTCAATCCTTATTTTTTATTCTTTCGAAAGTATTCTAATAACTTTACCTTTTTGTTAGTTGAAGTTATTTTTAAAAACTGTGTTTTAGATAACCTTTTTAAAACATTGGATTAAATCACCATTTATTGGTAGCTTTTCTTTTCTTTAGAGGCTATTCTAAATTGACTAGCTGACTTCAGAAGTGTCAAAAAGTCATGGAGTGCAATGTGAATTTCTACCAGTATTTAAACCTTTCCCTAAGTAATGTGAAATTTTTTTTTCTTTTTTTTAATTAATTCATTAACCATCACTTTATTAAAATAGCAGACATGACGAGCATAGAATAAGTTCAATGAAAGGTAAAAGAGAGAAAAAATTCTTATACTTTATTAAAAGGAAGATTATAACATAAGTTTTACAAGAAATGGAAAGGCAATAAACAAATTTTGGTATTATAAGTGTCTTTGATATGCAACTGGCAAATTCTCTTATTTGACTCCTCAAAGGTCTTTCATGAACAAGACTTTTGCTTTAACATCAATCAATGCTTTAAGAACGCTTTGATTTGAGCACTCCCTATTATGACATTAACTGCGTGGAATAGTGTCTTTATTTCCCTTTATTCAATGCTTAAGTTGCCTTTTTGGGTTTTTAACTTGAGAAATCTTATTCTTGGATGCCCTATCATGTTTCGATCCCAAAGTCTTTTTATCTTTGAATGCCCACTTGGGTTTTCCTTCGAAGTTATTCCATTTTCAAGGCTTTAAAATGCTTTTTTGGTTTTTCATCGTAAAGCTTTCTTTAAGCATAACATTTTTTGACACTATTAATATTTACTAGGTTTGGTAAGTTATTCTTGTACATTTCTACCATAATTAGTGCTTTTTTAGAGAATGCCTTTTTAATAAAAAATGGTCATTCCTACTTAGTACCTTATTTGCCTCAAGAATCTTTTTGAATGGGAAGGATATTCTTTGACACTAATTCCCCTTCATGGAATTTTCTTGGGCTAACTTTCCTACATGGGCTCTTACCATTATCTTTTGGTACATTTGTCCATGTTGGATTGCTTTATATCTTTGTTCTCAATGAGATTAAGTTGTTTATAATGATCCTAGACCTAATCAGCTTTCTCCAGTTTAGCTTCCATTAGCATTCGTAAAAAGGGAATTACAAATTCTATTGCTAAAATAACTTCCATGCCACACACCAAAGAAAATGGCATAGCTTTGGTGGATATTCGGATTGATGTTCGATAGGCCTAGAGTGAAAAAGTTAACTTTTCATGTCAATCTTTATTAGTTTCACCATTTTCTCTATGATTTTCATTAAATTCTTATTAGTTGCTTCTGCAACTTCATTCACTTTTGTGTGATGCTATGCCAAATTATGATATGTGATTTTGAATTATGTGCAGATCTTGTGCATAATCTTGTTTTATAGATTGAAAGCATTATATGTCATTATTCTTTCGAGAATACTATATCAACAAATGATGTCCCGCTTCACAAATTTGCACACTATTGCCTCGTTTACATTGGCATAAACAGCTACCTCTACACACTCAATGAAAGTAACCAATGGCCATTAAGATGAAGCTATAACCATTGAAAGCTTTTGAAGTAATTAGCCTAATCATGTCTATGCCCCCATTGAGAATAGTCACTGTGCCATCATGATGTGCAAAGATAAAGGTAGCATATAGATCTTGACCATGTAAATTTGACACTTATGGTATTTTGAGCATATTAAATATAGTCGCCTTCAATGGCCATCCCAAAGTACCTCAATCTCATGACCTAGTTAACCATGTTGTGCCTATTGGCATGGGTCTTTTTTCATGATTCTTTAGGCTTAGATAGCATCCATACATCTTAAAAATACTTGATCATGGCCTATCTTATATAGGGCATCTTTGTTCAAGACAAAATTCATCATTAGCCTCCTTAATGTCCTTTTGTCATTCTCAGTGGCTTGATTTGGATATTCCAATCTTTAACATAACGCATGATGTCAAGGTCCACAGAAGTCCTTCCACTTTTGCTTTAAGATTCTGACCATGTTGAAGGCTCATGCATACTTATTTTAATTAAGGTAACTTTGGTCTCGTCTTTTTGAACATAATGGCTAGAGTTATCAGGTTATCTACCATTTGATTCTCTTCCGAGGTAAGTGATTAAAACTTACTTCTTTGAATTCTTCCACTAATCCTTAGATGAGTCTTCGATAATAAACCATTTTTGGTTTTTAGGTCTCTCATGCTCCGTGTAATTGGAAGATACCAACGCTGAGTCCTCAAATACTTCTAATGTATTAACTTTACTTTTTGTGATGATGCAAAGTCCCATGACACAAGCCTTATACTCTACCACATTACTTGTGTAATCAAAAACCAATCTAGAAGTAAAAAGGTAGTAATATTCTATTGGGGATATCACAATTGCCTTAATTTCATGGCCTAAAGTGTTAGAAGTGCTATGAAGTGCATCTTCCAAGACTGCTCTTCAGGAATCATACATTTCTTTTCTATTGAAATGTTGACTTGCCAAAAACTTGACCATTATACTACCTTTGATGGTTTTTTTCGCTCATATATACAATATCATATTTTGATAACAAAAGTCGCCATATATCCATTTATCCAAACTACCCTAGTGCTTAAAAAAAAAACTTGATCGGGTTTAACTTCATGATTGAACAGGTGGTATGATAAACATATATTGTCTTATCCTTCTAGTCATCCATGCTAGGTGTAACAAAACTTTTCTATTGATGAGTACTTTACTTCATGCTCCATGAACTTCTTGTTAAAGTAGTAAATACATCTCTCCTTCTTCCCTGACTTATCGTGATGCCTAATATGCATTATCAAAACTAGCAGTACAAAAACAAGTGGGTTTGATAAATAATTCTTTATTTTGTTAAAACTTTCTTGGTGTTCCTCATCTCATTCCCCCAATTTGTGCTTTTAAAGGTGTCAAAATTTATGGTCACATTTGTTTATGAGTTAAAAAATGAATTCAATATACCTAGGAAACTTCTTACTTCTTTTTGTATACGATAGGACAACAAATTCTAAATGGCCATGATTTTATTGAGGTTAACCTCTATCTCTTTCATGCTAACAATGAAACCTAGCAATTTTCTTGATGTCACTTGAGCTGAAGCCTCCTCAATCTTCCAAAGAGGTCCTTTTCTTATGGTGACTTGGTAATCATGTCATCGATGTACACCTCTATTTCTTTATGTATCATGTAATAGAATAGAGTCAGCATGGGTCTTTGATAAGTTGCTTTGACATTCTTTAACTCGAAAAACATTACCTTATAATAGAAAATTCCCCATATTGTTACAATTATAGTTTTTTTTTTCCATATTTTTAGATGCTATCTTAGTTTGATTATATCATAAAAGCCATTTGTGAAAGAAAATAAAGAATTTTTTTTGTATTGTCCACTAATGTGTCAATAGAGGAGAAAAAAATTGTCTTTCGGGCTTGCTCAATTTTTAGATCTTGATAATCAACACACATCTTAACTTTTCATCATTCTTCAAGATTAAAACAACATTGGTAACACACTTAGGGTACTTTACTACTTTAAGGAACCTAACCTCAAACTGCTTATTCATATTCTTTTTAGTTTATTGCATTTCCAATTTCATTTTTTTCAACTTTATTGCATCTATTTACATTTTATCTTGAGAAGAAATTTATGGACCATGCTATTAGTCTTGAGCCTTTCTATGACTTGATAAAACCATGCAAGTACATCCGTATGCTTTTTAAGTAGAGTTTTGTATTCCTTTCTACTATAAGATGATATAAAAATTTGTATCTTGATTTTTTTCTTATCATCTTCACTACCCAAGTTTATAACTTAAATCTATTTGCTTATTTCTTACTCAATTAGTCTTAATAGATTAAGGAGTAAGTTACAATCATTAACATCTTTTTTAGAGTCGACACCACTAAGGCAAATGGTTCTTTCAAAATTTATCTCTAAATTACTAGCTATATTGTTCACATTTCTTTCACCAAGATAATTGAAAAGGTGAAAAAAAGTATGGATAAGAAAAAAATATTATATGTAGTTTTAGGTTGAAAAGTTAATAATAAAATTAAAAGTATTGATATAAGAAAATGAAATGAGATGGAAATGAGTGCAAAATCTTCATGTTTTGTTATTAAAATCTAAAAGATTATTAACATATAAACCTACTACAAAAAGATCTAAAATGTCATTGGGCAGAGAGTTCTTAGAATTATTTTGGATTTAACCTAAATGCTATGGTAGATTTAATAGTAGTCTTATTTTTCAAACAAACCCTATAAGACATGGGCGACTCTTATGATCATCTTCCAAATTCTCGCCATCTTTTTCAATTATTCCTACTAGAAATTTCTTGAATAACTTCTCAATTATCCCTATCACATCCTTTGATTTTTCTTTTTCTATTCCATGGATAATGTAACTTCTAGAAAGAAAGATTTCCATTAAAGACCAACTGTTAGTACATTTCCTAAAGCCAATCAGCTTGGATGGGGCATATATTAGTTAATAATGCAAACCAATCACTTAGTTTAGTGATATAAGGTTTTCCTTCATGTCAATAGTATGACTAACAATCATGAAATACTAATTGGATAAAAACCATTAAACACATTTGGCCTTGGAAAGGAAACTTAAAGAGTTACAATAATGAAATACTTATGCATTAAAGTCACATTCCTAAAATTGCTTTTTGTCATTGTATTGCTATAAAGGGGCATTGGCAATACTCAAAGACTAGCATGCGTTATGCCTTCTTACTTATGAAGTAAGTAAATATTCTTATATATTGAAGGATATAAGATACTTAGGATGGCATATGGGTTCTTGTTTTATGGAATCAAGCTCATTGATCATGGCTCATGTGAGAATGCCATTTGGTATTGTCATCCAAGTGTCTATGGAAATGTACTAACATGCTAGTCATGTAACTAGTCCTCTGACTTAGGATACCATGTCATCCTGTATAGGGAGTGTCATATTTAAAGATTAGCACGTATGAGTCTATAATAGATTGAAGCTTATAGTATGGTGGTTTTGAGGATGGCATAAAGCATACAAAGGTGGATGAGTGATCTAGAAAGGATTTAGCGCTTCAAGTGACACTAGAGATATATCTTATTTATTCTTGGCTTTGGTTAACTTGAAAAAGTTATTGGCAGTAATCTGGGTTTTGATATAACTAAATCTTAAGCTTAATGAGCTTGTGATTAAATATTTTCAACTTAGTATTTTTCCTTGAAACATTTTGAGAATACTTTAAAAAATAATAAAATAATTTTTTCCCTTTAAAAGGTGTTCCAAATGCATACCTGGGTATAAAGTATTTTTGAGATAAGTTTTGCAATGTTTTAAGTCATGAAAAACCCCTTAAAATTGATTTTCATGTGAATGTACCGATACACAATGTGTCTGTATTGATACAATGCTTGGTAGTAGCTTAATTTTGCATGAAATCCTTAAATGTATTGATATAAGGTAGAATGTATCGATGCATCAAGGGCTATATCAATACACACCATATTGTATAGATACGAGGCTTTTCGAATGGTCATATTTTTGGATGGATACAGGCTATGTATTGATGACATCTAAATATATAGATACATTCTACTGGGACCGAATGGAAATCACTTAAATGAATCTTATAATGACTATATTCGTTCACCAAATATTCCCAATTGCTATAACCATAATCGAGGCTATAAATAATCCTTTCCAGCACCTCTAACAAGAAAATGATCCAACAGATTAAGCTTAGAGTTATATTTTTTCATCTCTTTCATATTTCTAAGTAGTTCATTGAGTATAAGATTATTTCTTCATGTCCATTCTTATATTCCTTGTAATTTTATCTTTAGAATTATCATCTAGTGAACACTTAGCCTTTAGAGGTTTAATTTGTTCACACATAATCCTTGTAAAAAAGGAAAGTTTCTATTTAGCCATTGAAAAATAGAGAAAGGATTTATCTTAGCCATAAAAAATAGAGGGTAGAGGTTGCTATCTTAGCTTATAAAGATAGGGAGTGCAAAGTTTATACCTTGTCCTTGAAAGGTAGATGATTTAAATTAGTTAATTAAGGAACTTTGAGGTAATTGAGGCCAAAGTGGAGGACATAGGTAATTGAGGTTGAACCTTTCTAAATACTTAAGCTTGTTTATCTTTCCTAGCTCTTTAATTGTCTTTTTATTATTCACTAACTTGTACTCGAAAGATCATTATTTAGATTTTTAATTTTATTTATCAAAGTTTTAATTTATGAAAAGTTTTGAGTATTCAATTCACCCCTTTCTTGATTTCATTCACCACGAAAAGGTCTATCAATTAGTATCAGAGCTTATATCTCATTCTTATAGGCTTTATATCCTTGAGCAAAGATCTGTGAAAGACCAAGCAAAATGACTGGTGTTGATACTAGGCTAAGAGGGACATTCAATTATGAGGCCTTCTGACTTCAACGGTGAAGACTACACATATTGGAAGATAAGGATGAGGCTATTCGTCTAAGCCAACTATTATCAAGTTTTGAAGATAATCATGAATGACCCACCTATCCTAACCAAAATGATTGATGATCTAGAAATCCCTAAGGAAGAAAGTGAACGGGATGAGAAAGACACCAAGATGACCTAAATAAATGCCAAGGCCATGCATATTCTCTTTTATTTATTAAGGCTAAATAAGTACAAATGGGTGTCCTTATGTGATAGCACTAAAGAGATATGGGACAAGTTGGCTATCACACATGAAATGACCAGTTAAGTCAAGGAGTCTAAGATAAGCATGCTTACTCTTCACTATGAAATGTTTCATATGATATTAGTGGAGAGCATCAAAGATATGTCCAATCGATTCACGGACATCGTCAATGGCTTAAAGGATTTTAGGAAGGTGTATCCCAATAAGGAGATGGTCAGAAAACTATTGAATAGCCTTTTTAACTCATGGAAAGCTAAGGTGACTGCAATTAAAGAGTTAAAAGACCTCAAACTCTTTACCTTAGATGAATTCATCGGATTACTCCTTACAAATGAAATGAAGATGAATCATGAAAAGATCAACCAAGGAAGGTTAGAGTTACATTAAAGGCTTCCATGAGTAAAGAAGTGGAGGATGATGATGAGGATAGTGAAGATGTTGAATAATCATCTTTGCCGAAAAATTCAAGAAATTAATGAAAGTTAATAAAGGCAATTCATCTCAAAACAAAAAGGGTTAACAAGGTGGTGTGTTATAATTATAATGAATCAGGCCATATCAAATTTGATTGCCCATTGTTGAAGAA
>JBBYHK010104675.1:0-40937 GCA_038382065.1 Adansonia grandidieri | reverse complement strand
TCATTGGACCTCCAATTCCTTGCAAAAGATCATAAGAATGGTTGGAAATAGGTGTTTGTGCAAGTTGATCTCCATCAGGAAATACTACAGCTGCAGCTGGCAGGTCAAATGCCCAGGTAAACCTGTTACCCTGCAGCTTTACTTTTAGAAAAGATGTATAGCATTTAATTCAAGAATTTTACAGTTTCACTTCACATAGGCACTGCATTTTTGTCCCATTCTTCCTTTACTATCCATGTTATACATAAACGTATTTGTTCAAATTTGTCAGTTCTTTTTTTTAGGGTCCACTTAGCTGCCAGTTTCCCCATTTTTAATGATACCACAAAAAATTTATGTTTCCGGATGACATTAATATTTGCTTTACGTATGAGCTCCTTATGTTTTTTTTGTCTGTCCCTATCTTTTCGGCATTTTCATCTGTGGCCATCCATTTAGTAACATTTGTTGATCGCTAGTTATAGTTGGGTTTTAGAGCTGCTGAAATATCAGTATCTTGAGATTCAATTTTGCATCTATCTCGTTTTTCTTTATTTAATTTAACTTTGATTCTGAGCAGGGTGAGGATGAACTTGCTTTGCCTACGGTTCCTCGAGCATCTGTCTGCAGTTAGATGG
Source organism: Adansonia grandidieri (assembly GCA_038382065.1). Taxonomy (NCBI): domain Eukaryota; kingdom Viridiplantae; phylum Streptophyta; class Magnoliopsida; order Malvales; family Malvaceae; genus Adansonia; species Adansonia grandidieri. The sequence continues at coordinate 40,320 of JBBYHK010104675.1, read as the reverse complement.
TTGGGCATGCATGCATATACGGAGCAAGGTGAATAGAGCATGCCCTTGTAAACATATTGTGCAGAATTAACGTCAACTGGTACTGTCATTGAATTGATTTTAATGGGTTGGGAGTTATAATAATAAGCATTGTTATTGCACCCATTTTGTGAAAGGGCTTAAAAATTGTTTTAATGGGATTATTATTCATGTTCTTGGTCGCTACAGAAAGATAGAATTTTAACTGTTGACATGAAATATTGATGTTTCTATTGAAATTCATAGTAATTACTAGTATAATTTTATAATTATTCAATCTTAATCATGAATGAATTTGGGTTTAATCTTTGTGTAAAATTTTCGTAGAGCCCATATGAACCCCATCACTTATTCATTTAATTATTCAATCTCAGTGTATCCAACTTGTTGAAACTAGCAAGTCCAATTGTTTTGTTGAGCAATATTTATTTGAATCTTTCGCAGAATTATGATTCAAAACTTCTAAGTGAGCAATTTTTCTTGAAGATGCCAAGTATAAATTGGCTTGGGCCTTGTGGGGGCTCACTAGCAATACGGGAACGTTGCCAACGACCCGACATTAATAACTCATAAAAGCTTACTAGCTACAAGTCAGGTAATTGAATTAGAACGTTTTGGAGTAATATTTATATTAATATGTGGCAGATTTAATGATCTAATTTTAAGTCAAATGAACTTATAGATAAAACTGAATTATTATGATAAATTATGTAAAATATAAATGAATTTAGATATAACACAAATATAATATAAAAAATTAATTAAAACATGATATAATACGAAAATAATATAAATATGATATAAATATAAAAATGTATCAATATATATAAAACGGATTATGAATATGTAAGAATTTATCTAAATTTATAATATATTAATACAATAATGATACAAGAATATAATATGAAGATAAAATTTTCTTTTTCTTGTCCTTTCCTCTCTTTTTTTTTTTTCTCTATTTCTTTCCAAATTTTTTTTTCTTTTGTTGTTCATTGAAAAAAAGTTGCAATACCCCAATTAACCCATCAAATATAATTAATGCCCATGCCTAATTGTTTCCAAACAAAGCCCTCCAAAACTGAAATTGAGTCCTCCCACTTTATTAAGACAACTTTTAATTATAAAGTAGAATGATGACTCTGGCTTCGCCAAAGGATCTTTTAATATTTTTATATAAAAATAATTTTAAAAATATAATAATAATATTAATTATTTTATTATATTTTAATAAAATTTTATTTGCGTGTTGTTGCAAGAGAAAATGTTTATAAATGATTCTTTTAAAAAATATTTAATGTTTCTATATCTTTGTATATTATAATTTAAATAATAATATATCACGAATAGGTGAACGTGTCAAAATTTATATAAAATAAATTTTTAATTTATCAAAATTTATATAAATATATAATACTTTGAAATACAATTGTGATATGAAAAAGTAATATGAACATGAACACGATATGTGACACAAAATTGAGAGTTATTTGGATATTATCAAATAAACTTAATAATTTTGAACCTAATATGATCATAGGACATGACACGAAAAATAAAATAAATATGACATAAATAGAAAAATATATCAAAATTTATATAAAATAAATTATTAATGTGTAAAAATTTATATAAATATATAACGTATTAAATACGATTTTGAGATAAAAGTAACATGAATACTATGATACGGGATACAAAATTAAGTTATTAAATTGCATCCATTAGAATTCACAATTTTGAACACCAAATAGTTATACAACACGAACACAATATGAAAAATATAATTAAAATATGACATAACATAAAAAATATGAACACGATTTGAATATACAAATGTGTTAAAATTTACATAAAAGGAATCTTTAGCTTAACATAAATACAAAAAAGTACATAAAAATATAAAAAATTAAAAAAAAAAGGGTTGTTACGTGGCAAACCAAGAAGCGATGCCCTAGGGGATTGCTTTAATATATAATAGTAACGTGTTAACTCGATTTCATTCGGTTCATATTTTATAATAATATAATTTTAAAAATATAATAATATTAATAATTTACTATTAATTATTTTGTAATATTTTTATTTTTATATTATTTTGAAAATAATTTTTTTTTACAAATAAATTTTTTAAAATTTAATTTTTATGTTTTAATATATTTTAATACAAATATGACCATATGATATAAATATGTATAAAAATTTACACAAAACGAAATACTAACATATCAAAATTTATATATATATACATAATACATTTAATATGATTTTAATGTGACAAGTAACACAAAACAACATGCGATACAAAAATGAGAGTTATATTTGATATTGTTAATTAAATTTGACAATTTTAAATATAATATAATTATACAACATGACACAAAAAATAATATGAACAAAACACGACATATCAAAATCTACATAAAATAAATTACTGATGTATTAATTTTTAAAATATATAATATCTTATATATAATTATGATAAAAATAACACGAACATGATGCACACGTAGGAGAAAATTGGAAGTTATTGAATGATGTTAATTAAACTTAAAAATTTTGAATACAATATTGTTTTATGACGTGAACATAATATAGGAAAAATAATTGAAATATAATACACCAAAAAATAAACATGACATGAATACATTGTCTCAAAATTCATATAAAACAAACTATTAATATATTAAAATTTATATAAATATATAATATATTGAAGTCAATTAAGATGGAAAATTTAACATAAACATAACAAAAATACATAAAATAAAGAATCAAAATAAAATCTTAAAATATTAGGAAATAAATGGGTTACCGTGTGTTAATAAGTGGTTAAATCTTTTGAGGTTACTTTAATATGATGTTATAGGTTAAGATACAAAAAGTAATAAAAACAATAATAAAAATACACAAAATAAAAAATAAAATAAAATTTCAAAATATCAAAAAAATAAATGAATGGTTAGGTGGTTAAATCTTTTAGGATAACTTTAATACAATGTTATAGATAATAGGCAATTTTACATAAATATTACAATTTTTTTTATTTCTCTATTTACAGTCGTTTTTAAATTAATTTTTGAAATATGCTTTTGTTTTATGTATGTTGAGAACTCACCATTAAAGGAGGTGAGTTGATGATTTTTTGGAAACTCGATGGAGGGAACTACTGTTGGCATTAGGAACTTAACGAGTTTCCACCCAAAATAAGAGAAAAATTTCAAAAAAAGTAAAATTAACAAATAGTTATTAAACAAAAGTGAAAGAAAAAAAAAATTCAAAGAAGGAAATGATACTTATTGAAATTATTAATAAGGAAATTGAAATTATCTATCTATCCAACTTTGGTCTGCTAATCGACTCTCCCCCATATAGATATATATATTCCTTACATAAATTATGTATGAATATATAATTATATCATGTCAAAAGGAATCTGATTTTTCATGCATCTGTCACATCTCTTAGGTTCCAAGAAATCTAGTAGTCATTAGTTAAATATTATCTGTCATGTCAGAAGGCGAGTTCCTAACACATAATTATAATGGAGTAAAAACAAAAATTTATGCATTAGTCATCTTTTTCTATCGTGTCAGAAGGAATCTGATACCTCATGCAATGTCACATCTTTCGGGTTCCAAGACATGCATCTATCACGTCTTACGGGTTTCAAAAAATTTATTAGGCATTAATCTTCTTTGTTTTTTCTATCATGTCAGAAGAAATCCGATACCCTACGCATATGTCACATCTTTCGGGTTCTAAGACATGCATCTATCACGTCTTTCGGGTTTCAAAAAATTTATTAGGCATTAGTCTTCTTTTTTCTATCAAGTTAGAAAGAATCCGATACCCCATGCAATGTCACATCTTTCTGGTTCCAAGATATGTATCTGTCATATCTTTTGGGTTCCAATAAATTTATTAGGCATTAGTCTTCTTTTTTTTTTTTCTATCATGTCAGAAGGAATCCAATACCCCATGTAATGTCATATCTTTCAGGTTCAATTATTTGTATAAAATCTATTTTTATCATTTCTCCAATATGTATGTTCAATTCTTGTATAATTTATATTTTTATCTGTATTTTGATCATTTATATAACATGTTTTTATATCATTTAAAGTTAGTAGTTTATATCATATTGAACTAATAACTAATAGATTTCTTGGAACTCGAGAGATATGACAGATGCATGGAGAATCAAATTTCTTTTGAAACGACCGATAATATTTGACTAATGACTAATAGATTTCTTGAAACTTAAGAGATGTGACAGATGTATGGAGAATCAGATTCCTTCTGACATGACAAATAATATTTAATTAATGACTAATAGATTTCTTGGAACTTGAGATATATGATAGATGCATGGGAAATCAGATTCCTTTTGACACGATAAATAATATTTGACTAATGATTAATAGATTTCTTAGAACCCGAAAGATTTGACAAATGCATGGGAAATCAGATTCCTTCTGACATGATAGATAATATTTGACTAATGACTGCTAGATTTCTTGGAACTCGAGAGATGTGAAAGATCCATGAAAAATCAGATTCCTTATGATAATAGATAATTTATATATTTCTACATAATTTATGTAAAAATATATACATATATATATATGAGGGAGAGTCGGTCAGCAGACAAAAAAGTGGTAGATAAGTAATTTTAATCCTTTTATTAATAATTTCAATAAGAATCATTTTCTTTTTTGAAATTATTTTTTTCACTTTTACTTTATGTAATAACTATTTGTTAATTTCACTTTTTTAGAATTTTTCCTAAAATAATTGAGTGGGAACTCGCCATGTAGTTCCCTTGTTGGGAACTCGCCATACAGTATGCAAGTTCCCAACAACCCATCAACTCGCCTCTTCCCATGGCGAGTTCTTAGCACACGTTAAAAAAAACATATTTTGAGAATTAATTTGAAAACTACTGTAAATTGAGGAATAAAAAAAATTTGTAATATTTATATAAAATAGCCTAGATAATAAGTATTTTTTTACTTGGCTGGTAAAGAACTAATCAACTTGCAATGTCGAGATGGGTATTTGATTGTGATTGTTGAATTACTAAGTCATGTAACAGTTTTCATTCAAATTTTGTTTATTTGATATAAAAGAATTCGTTGAAAAAAAAAAAAACTATTTGCATATTCAAGAATTTATTTTATCAGAATGACTTGATTGTAAATCATGAGGTTGAAAAGTGTTTAAGGCTTAAATGGCATACTTTTAAGTTGTTCTGGTTCAACTAAAATTAATAAGTTTGATTTGATTATTATTGAGTGTCAACTCGAACAATTTGAGCTATCAAGTGAGTTAAGTTTAAGTATTATAATACTCGACTTGAATAGGTCACAAGCTTCAAATTTTTTAATATATATTTTATTATCAAATTACAATTTTACTCTTAATATATATTTATAATTGAGTTAAAAGAATGAATTAAGGCTTGTGTTACATTTTCAAGGCATCAAGCCTAAAACCTTTACGATATGTTTGGCTCGCTGAATAGAATAGAGCAGGATTGGAATAGCCATTTGGTGGGAATGGAATAAAAGAGTAATAGGGATGATGTAGTTCCGTTGATTGAATGGAATAGATAAGTAATAATATTATATTGTTTGGTTGGGTAAATGGCATAACGAATACACAAGGAACAAGCATAAAATTTCATTAATACCCTTGAAATGAATAAATGATATTTTATTTATATTATTAAAAATATCTATTACTAAACATTAAATAAATTATATTTAGTAATGAATTATAAAATTAAAATATTAAATTCTTATAAATATATTTTAATAAAAATGAAACATCTAAAAATATTTTATCAATTTAGACTTAAAAATAATATTTAAAATTATATTGGAAATAACATTTTAAATAAATAATGTATAAAATAATGTTTATAAATATAATGTAGCATAAAATTTAATATTAAAGAATAATACTTGAATATAAAAATTTATTATATGTATATAATTTTTTTATATTTTAAGTTTATAAATAAAATTTTTTTATATTTTAAGTTTATATATAAAATTTAATATATATATATATATATAAATATCTTAAATTGTTTTTTTAAAATTAATTTTTTTCACAAATGTAAATACCAACTTTTTTCTGTCCTTTCATTTAAAAAATTTCATTTATCTCTCCTCTCTCTCTCTCTCATCATTCTTTTTTCACCAAACCCAATAAAACCAAGCAAAACTTGGAAACCACTCTCTTTCTAACCACCACCAACAACCATTGCTATTGTCACCACAGGCCATTGGCTAATAACCTAGAATCAAACCAAAATCCACCCATAGCTTCTCTTTGAGCTCCTCTTTCATATTTTCTAGCTAGTTTTTCCTAAAATCCTTTAAAAAAAACGTAGATCTATAAATTTATATCAAACCTTCCACTCTCTGATTTGCTGTCCATTGTGTCCATTGTTGTTCTAATGGCTACCAGCTTTTGATATGTTCTTTTCCTTGATCTCTTCTCCCTTTTCCCTAATTTTCAAGCCCCCAAAACCTATCTTAACTCGAAACCCTATTTTCCCTCTTTTGAAAACCATATTTTCTCTCTCACCTTTTAATTTTTTTGGCATGTTGGTTCCTAAAAAATAATGATCTGATTAAATTAGATTTTTATGTTTTATTTTTGTTTTTGTTGAGATAGGCATTTTGGGAATGATTTTTTTTTTTACTATTCCTTGATGCACTGAATAGCCATTTAGTAGGGCATTCAGTGTTTTTGTTGAATTAGCTTGTAAGGGCTATTCCATGGAATAGCCATTATAGGTAACTAAACGTTTGAAGCCTGAAAGGGTTTCGAATGAGCCATGAATGGCTATGTCATTCATGCCACCCATACACGCAATTAAGAATTAGCTACTTATGTTCATGACATGGAGTTAGGTATGACAACTGCTAGAAATCAAGGGCCTTTATCTAAAAGCCAAACAAAGGCAAAAAGAAAAAAAAAAGATATCCACACAGAGGGAAAAACCTTTTATAGAGCCCTAATCCTATTCATACCTCCATGCAAGCATATTAGGACATCATCAAATGCATTTGCCTATGCCCAAGTCGAACATCTATCATCCTAGGTTGTAGTATAGTGATCGAGGAGACAAAATCAAGCAAAACTTCCAAATTCATCAAACATATTGACACCAAGCCCTAGGATATCGATACATTGGCTTTGACGTTCAAAATTTTTAAATTTTAGGGTTTATATCAATATTTGTAGGAAACATGGCTTTGGTAATGCCTAGAGTTTGGGATCTTAAGGTATCCATAGATTGCCTAATGTATTAATACATTGCTTGAATGTATACCTTAGCGTTATTTTGGAAAATCTAAGCTATTTTTGCTTCAAAATTTTCATGTTATTTTTTTAGGATTTTTTCAATAATTATTGCTCTAAAAATCAACTAATTTGAGGCTAACCCATGTGGGATTATTTTTAAATAAATGTTAGTGGTGAAAAAAATCAAGAGTTGGATGAATTGATTTCGCAAATTAAAATTTTGATAAGTAAACTTGAGAAATCTAAGCAATAAACTTTGAAATGTAAGTTAGTGAATAAAAAATAAACAATTGAAGAGAAGAGAAAAGAGAAGCAAACTCAATGATTTAGAGAGGTTCGGCCTTAATTGTCTATATCCTCTACCTCGAGCTTACTTGCCTCGGATTCCCTAATTCACTAAACCGAATTCTCTACTTTTCAAGGATACGGTATAACCTTTACACTCCTTATCTTTTCAGGCTAAGATAGTAACCTCTATCCTTTATCTTTTGTGGCTAGGATAGAACCCTTTATCTATTTTTCAATGGCTAGGTAAAAACCCCCTCTTTTACAAGATTTAGTGTAAACAAATTAAGCCTCTAAAAGCTAGGTTTTTACAAGAATTTTGGCTCAAGAAAAATGTGTATCTAAAGATACCGAATAAAGAATACAAAGATAGGAAGAATTAATCTAATACAATTATGAACCATTTTAGAAAAAGATGGAATAAATGAAAATTTTGGCTTTGTGCTATTTCCTTTGGTTTTTTTTCTTCGTGAAGGTGTCGAAGAGGCTTATTTATATTCTTGATCATGAATATTGCCATTAGAAATGTTTGGTGAAGGAATATAGCCATTGTGAGCTTGATTTGAGTGATTCCTAATCATTCCTACTTGTTTATATCGATTCATTTACCTTGTGTATTAATACTCTATAATTAAACATACAAAATATGGCCGTTGAATAGCTGTGTATTGATACAGGAAGAGGTTGTAGTGATACACATCTTCTTGTCTCGATACAATAGACGTGTATCGATACACTCTTTGTTGTATCGATACAATAACCACTTGTATTGATACTCACAAGAGTTTCATGCAAGTTAAGCTACTGCCAAGCATTGTATTATACATACACATAGTGTATCGATACATACGTATGAAAATCAATTTTAAGAGGTTTTTCATGACTTTAAATATGTGAAACTTATCTCAAAACTGTTTTACATAAATGTATTTATTAAGAATACATTTTTGAGCGCTTAAAAGAGTTAAAACACATTCTAGTATTTTTCAAAATGTTATATAAAATATTTTAATTTGCAAATATTTAAGCACAAGCTAATTAAGCTTAAGTTTTACTTATATCAAAATCGAGATTAATTTAATGCTAATATAGCTGACAATAAAATATGGTCCATTTATCTATTTATTTTTATTTGGTTTTAATTTCATATAAATGCATCTAGGTTAAATCTTTACTTAGTTTAGAACAAACCTAATATGCAAAAGATGATAAGTTTAGAGGGACATTTCTAATGAAAATTCAACTTAGATAGGCATTTTTGCCCCCTAAAAATGGCATAATTGAAGTAGTTAGAGGTTGGTTATATAGGCGGGTAATAAGGAGTTTTCTTGCTTCCCATTCTAAAGGTCATTGGCCAATAGAATATTAAAAAAACATAGCCTAGCATACGGGGGACCATTCTAAAGGTTACAAAGTCAAGCATTGATACCCTAAGTTAAAGTATCGATACTTCAACGTGAGAAAGAAAGAAAGACAATTTTTCTCAAGCATCCAATGACTCTTTTCCATTCCAAACACTTTTTATAGGCCATAATCGATTCCCAAGCTATAAAAGAGACTTTCCAACACTTTTAAATGCAGAAGGGATCAACAAAGGAAGATTAAAGCTATTTAATTCATCACTCTCAAAGCTTTTAAGTAGTTCTTATAGTTTTAAACTTAATTTTCATATCTTTCTTATATACCTTTGTATTTCAATCTTTGCAATCTTACCTTGTTAAGCTTAAACCTTATAAACGCAGTTTTTTAGTGGTCTTCTTCGTTTACATCAAATTCCTTTGCAGAAAAAGGGAGAGGTTACTATCACATCCTTAAAATGGTAAACAAGTTATATCTTAGCCTAGAAAAGATAAGATGAAATAGGTTTTTACTAGGCCCTTTGAAAGATAAAGAGTTACAAAGATTATACCTTGTCTTTGAAAGGTAATTCAAGTTAGTGAATTATGAAAGTCCTTGGCAAGTGAGGCTAAGGAAGAGCATTAGGCATGATGCCTAACCTCTATAAATTACCAAGTTTGATCTTCTGTCCCTATTCACTTAATTGCTTTACTTATTTACTTATTTACTTACTTGCAATTTCAAGCATTCTTAAATTTTATAGTTAAAGTTTAAATTTATCCCTCTCTTAATTTATTCATCACTTGATCTAACACCATTTTAAGAAAAAAAAAAGAAGGAAGGAAAATAAATGAACTTGCTACTAACATGTATAAGAAAGTGACCGGATAGATTGTGTGAAAAATCCAATCTAACAACAATATAACACACAAATCATAATTTTAGTTTGTTATTCTTCATTTATTTTTTTTATTTGAATAATTAAATAGGTAAAATAAAATATAAACAAAGAGTTAGTACTTCATTACTTTTAATAAAAAAGAACTTGCTATTAACCTATATAAGAAAATCAACTTAGTGAGAGAATAAAATACAAATCAAAATAATATTTTGGTGTTTATTAATTTTTCACCTCCCACAAATAAATATATACACTTTAACATAAGATATAATGTTTTAAAGATATATATATATATATATAAATACCACATGAAAATTAATTCGCATTATAATTCACAAAATAGATTATATTAATGTTAATGTATCAAAATAGAAAATAAAGATATTTAAATAAATAAGAGTTATTTAATAAAGTTTAATTTAACATTAAATTTTTTATTATTTGATTAACTAAAGAATGGTAAAGAATCAAGTGAAATCGAGTTACAATAAAACTTTAATTTTTTTTTTAATTTTCTTACAATATTGATGGTAAGTACTTTTTACAATATTTATTTCAAAACATGCAATTTTCTTAGAGAAAGAGTTTCTACCAAATGAGTTCACTAAGAGTAAAATTGATCTTAAAGAAATTTAAGAACCACAAGTTGATATTTCAGCGGAACTTGAGTCAACGGTTAAGGCATTAGATACTGAACCTGAAGCTCAAGAGGCACAACTTTGTCAATCCAGTAGGATCAGGCAAGCTTTAGAGAGAAACAGATTTTTTATGAATCAAGGTTTGCCTTGTGATATTGAACCTACCAATTATGAGGAAGTAATGTCCAACATTGATTCCAATAAATGGCTTAAAGCCATGAGATTTGAAATGGATGCCATGGAAGTCGACCAAGTATGGACTTTGGTTGAGTCACCTGAAAAGATAAAACCCATAGGGTATAAATGGATTTTTAAGAGAAATATTGACTAAGATGCCAATGTATAGACGAATAAGGGTAGATTTATGGTAAAAGGTTATAACCAAGTAGAAGTCAGTGATTATGAGGAAACCTTTTTAGCAATTGCATGGTAAAATCCATTAGGATTATGCTTGCAATAGCTGCATATCATGATTATGAGATATGGCAAATATATGTAAAAACTACATCCTTAACAAGAATTTGCAAAAGGAAATGTACATGACACAACCTAATGGTTTTACATCCAAGTGAAATCCAAATTAGATATGTAGATTGAGAAAGTCCATATATGGTCTAAAACAAAGTTCACAGAGCTGGAATATCAGATTGATGAAGTAATTAAAGAATTTGGCTTTATAAAGAATTCTAATGATCCATGTGTCTAAAAGAAGGTGAATGCGTAAGCTATTATTTTCTTGGTGCTATATGTTATGACATATTGTTCATAGGAAATGACATACTAGTACTGCTAGCCACTAAGGTCTATACAGATAGATTGAAAAGATTGCTTGGCTTATGCTAATATACTTACATTGGTCGGGTGTTAAAGAGGTGTAGCATGGAAAACTCTAAGAGAGGAAACTTACCTATGGTACATGGTATGCATTACTCAAATTAGATGAGTCCTAAAACATTGATGAAAAGGCATGAATGAATGAGATCCCTTATGCATTGACTATTGGATCCATTATGTATGCTATGCAATGGACAAGACCAAATGTATTATACGCTTTAAGTATTAGGAGAAGATACTAAAGTGATCCTTGTAAAAGTTATTGATTGTTATGAAAAATATTATTTAATACTTGCAAAGAACTAAGGATATATTTTTGGTATATGAAGGGGCTGAATTCGATGTAAGGGGTTATATTGATGCTAGCTTCCAATCTGATTGGATGATAGCAAATCACAAAGCAACTTTGTATTTACCTTCAACAGTGCTACAGTTAGTTGACAAAGTTCCAATCGAGCTACAATTATAGACTCAACAACTGAAGCTAAATAGTTCTTTGCATGTATGGCCACGAATAAGGTAGTTTGGATAAAAAGTTCGTCATCGAACTTGGTGTGGTTCCAAGTACTGTTAATACAGTACATTTTATTGTGATAATAACGGAGCCATAACGCAAGCTAAGGAACCAAGGCTCATCACAAATCCAAACAATTGTTATGACGATATCACGTCATTAGAGACATTATTAAGAGACGTAATGTTAGTATGGAATGAGCACCCACCGAAGAGAACTTAGTTGATCCTTTCACCAATGTTCAATCCTAACAGAAACATAATCGTCATATAGAGGGCATGTAGCTTAGACATATGGGCCATTGGCTTCAACGTTAGTGGATGATTGTTAGTGTAAGCCCTGCAAGCCAATCATTGTGGCTTGTAAGGCATTAGCATTTAATGATTTCGTGTAATCAAACATTATATTTTATTAATGTTATAGAGGTATATCTTTATCCATAAGAATCTATTTAGTAATTGTTATAACTATCTTATTTAGGTAAAGCCTATGAAATACATTGGCCTTGCAAGGAAATTGGAAAGAGTTACAATTGTGAGATCCCTATGCATCAAAGCTATGTTCCTAAAATCGTTTCTATTCATTGTATTGTCAAGATAGGGCATTGAAAATGCACAAAAGTTGGCATATGTAAGCCTCCATGCATATGATGTGTGTAACTGATGTCATAAGTGGAAGTATAGAGATATGCAGGGACATCATATAGGTGCTTGTTATGGTAAAAATTCACTAAACATGACCCACTATGAGAGTTCCATTTGGTATGTCACTCAGGTGTCCATGGAAATATTTGATGTGATAATAGTGTAAGTGATTTTTAGATTTATGACACCAAGTTATCTCATATGAAGAGTGTTATGCTTTGATTCCATCATAAATGGGACCATAATAGATGAATGCTTATGATAGAGTGGTTTTGGGTATGACATGAATCATATGGTAAGTGAATGAGTGGTCCAAAGATGATTCATCATCCTCAGTGATATGAGGGGATATATTTCACATGTACTTGGCCCATGTTAACTCAAAGTTCTTGGCCAAGGCAATACTGATTATGGAGTTAACATATAGAAGTGGCTTACTAGTATGGAATAGGCTAGGAATAGACACTCAACCATGTTCTTGCTAATTTTGGGATACATAATAAAATGATTGAATTACAGTAAGATAGTGAACATTGATGCGCTTGTCAAAACTGTATTGACACGCCTATATGTTGGGTGGCCATAATGCATTGCTAAAGCCAGTCTTGGTCTATAAATATAAATATTCTTAATTAGGTATTTTTATATCTATTACTAACATGATGGGCGTCTAACGGATCACTAAGGCTGATTAGTAGAAATTAAAATGAGACTAAGCTAATATATGTAATACAAGTAATGGTTATTTAGGCTCAATTTGAATGAGTTCACATGGGCCATGGGCAAATTGTGATTTCGTAGAAATTAAAATTTGTAAACCCTAGATATATTAATTAATGATTGATGTCCTATATGCTATAAGAAAGGCTAAAAAAAATCAACTAAGACCACTAAAAAAACCTGATTTGCATTTTTTCCTAGAAACCTTAAAGGGCATTATGCAATCATGGTGTTCTTAGAGAAAACAATTTTTTTTATCTTGTTTTGATTGTTGAATCAAGGTTTTCAAAGTGCAAGGGAAGATTTATTGAAACCTAAGCTGCTAGCATGGCTCCTGGTAGCATAATTTTTTTCTGTATTGAAGGTTTTTCAAGTCACTTGTGTGGATAAACAACTGGGCTTGGGGTACATGTTCTTGGGTCATGGAATTGCTAAAAGACTTTTCAAGATTAAATATGTTAAGATCTTGATTCATTCTTTAGGTTTTTGATTTTAAAGATTAATCAATATCATGCAAGATGATCTGGTTTAGGGAGTCTTGGCTTTATCTGATTTGTTTCTACTGCAATCATTATGAATTATTTTGTGAATTTTTGTAATATGATTATTTGTTGTCTCAAGATTTCCTACATCTTATTCCTAGTAAAGTTTGGCCTTAAATTCAAAAAATAATGTCAAATAAGCAGTGAAAACCAATAAACACAAAAATGTCAAATTTCTATATAGATCTCTTAGGGAGGGTTTTACTTATGGTAAACAGATTCAAATCAAATCAAAACTTAAACAACTACATGATTAGAGATTAATTTACTCAAAGATATCATAATCTTGAGTTTTTGCAAATAAGAAATATCCCTTAAGATATACACCCAAGTTTCTTGATAGGTAATTCGAAATCATGAGTAGCATAACAATCTTGTCTCCAACAGTGATCCACGTGGGTAGTAGTTGAAACCTTCTTTTGGCTTGATGGTTCTCCAATACTAGCTAGAATGCTTCTCAAGCCTCAACCAAAAGATATCTAGCCAATAGTCATAGATCTGAAGTAATCCGGGAATAATTCGCTTATTTATTGTGTTAAAGAGAAGAGAAAAATAGTTCTAGTAAACCAATCCAAAAAATCCTAGTTTTTGATTCCGATTGATTCTTTTAGGATAAAAAACTAATTTTTTACTTTCATTGTGACCAAAAACACTTTTTGATCACCAAGAATGCAGATCGGAGTAAAGGACAGCTTAGAGAAGCAAGGGGTGTTAGGGCTTGGCCTTTAGAAAGAGCTAGGGCTCTTTGCCTAAGGTTTTCTAATAGCCAACTTACTCCCAAAAGGTCTTAAATATGTTTATATAATCATCTTGGACTAGGTTTAGTTGTTTAATGAATGAACCAAACCCATTAGAAATAACCTTATAGGTGGTACCACTTTGGAGTGTTTCTGGGAGCCTAAGTAAAACTATTTTAATTAGCTTGTCCAAGATTGTGCTTTAGTAATAACATACTAATATTTTAGCCCAATAGCATACCTAGGATAACTATACATGCGCTTCGCCCATTGGCAAGCCCAACTTGGATTAGTTTAAACTTTTTTGGCTTGATAATTAGGGCTTTTAGCCTTACCTCTAGTTCATATGTTAGATAATTTAATTCATAATTAAAATTTCTAACCCAAGCAAAACAAATTTATTTCATGTCAGTAATATTAAATAATTAATTAAATAATTATCAAATAATTTATTTAAAATTTCAAATACAATATTTGGCCTTATTTAATATTATCCCTAAAACCATCTCTACAAATAGACATGTACTTGATAAGATATTCTAATCTATATTGCCATATTAAGACATCTCTAATTAGATTTCATAAATCTAATTATGTCCTAAACTATTCTTAATTGAACTTATTAAATTAAATCTACCTCAATTTATCTTTTATTTAATTAAGTCTAACTTAATTAAAGACTAGCTTTAATTCAACAATTTTGTCTTTTCATGTGTAACTTATTAGGTTCCCAACATATTGGCAATAAACGTAAATAGTACTCTATATTTTAACACATAACTCACTATTTATAGACATAGATCATGAGCAAGGTCTAGCAACCCATTATGACCACCTAATGTTGATAGAATGAAGTGTTGTTCCCTCAAAATCTTTTAGTAACTAACCTGTCAGTGGATTACAATCTTTTAACTAGATGTCCCAAATTAAAGATAAGCATAGTGCAATGTTTATTCAAACCCTTATCCATATTAGTTCTTCTAACTCATGGTTAAATGAAGAATCTATTTGGAACTATTCCTCATAATCCATTCTGCTTTTGTGATAGACTTTAATCCAATTAACCATAATCAAGATCATTCGAGATATATCTCTTATGTCACTCAGAATGGTGCATCCTCTCTAAATTACTCATTTATCCTCCATGTGTTGTATGTCATACCCAACATACCCTCCCTTAAACATCCATCCATTGTAGACCTGTTTCAGATAAATCTAAGTATGACATTTCTAGTATCTTAAGTCTAAAGACTATTATACATGACTAGCATATGAGAACATTTTCTATAGATAATATTTAAGTGACTTATACCAAATGGACTTCTTATTCGGGCCATGTTCAATGAACTTGTTTCTATAAACAAGCACCCCTATGCAATACACAAGTATCTTATATACTCCAACTTCTATGCGATCAAAGAGTTGCATGCATCCAATGCATGGAGGCTTAGCATATACTAGTCTTTGTGCATTGTCAATATCCTATCTTCACAATGAGATGATTAGGAACATTTTTAGAAACACGACTTTGATGTATAAGGATCTCATCATCGTAACTCATTACTATCTTCGCAAAGCCATTGTGTTTCATAGGCTTTATCCAATTAGTGTTTATTTGAGTGTCAATCATGCTACGACATGAAGGAAAACCTTTGTTACTTTAATTTAACAACATATATATAGTCAATTGACTATGTATCCCATGTCCCAATTCGATTGGTTCAAGGGCGAACACCAAAATCTCCCACTTGCACTTGAAACAATCATATTATTCTTAATGTCTACCTATTGGAGAATATGCTAATTCATTCTAGATAGCCTCTATTATCAAGTCATAAAAAACTTTTTAGATCACAATGAGACCTTGCTTCGAATCATATAGTACAGCTATCTTGCAACTATTAGAATTAACTTAATTAGCCTGATAGCTAAAGATCTAAAACTAATAACTTTCACAGGCCTATAACAAAATGATTTGTTTTGTGGCTTATGGATATCAATATGTAATCTCCCTAGTTTAGAACTCTTTCAAATACAATATCCAAGTATTTATAACTTTGTTTGTCACCTTTTCATGAACATTAACTTTTAATAGTTCATGAATGCTCATACTAAATCTCACATATATAATACTTCTTGTAGGGAATTCAATTTCTTAGCCAAATTTAAATTTAAGTCAATCAGGCTTATTTAACTAATTGGTATAATTTGATAGACTAAGATGTAAAACAATTCTACTAAGATTCATCAACTTAAGGAGATTAAAAGAGAATGGCATCCGTATGCCCACAATAAAAGACATGTTTAAAAACATTTATTCTAAATAAAACTTCCTAAAAGTCGGCCTATAATGCAGAAATGAGACACCTAATGTTTAAAATAATAAATCACAAAAAGTTTTACAAACTTTTCTAAACAGTTTGGCAAGCTTGATTTGCTTCATCTAGGTTGCCAACTCCTTGGTCCATCTTTACTTCTTATTTTCCTTGTCATTATCGTTGGTCCTTACAATATGTCAGATATATTTAGTACCAATAATCAGGTATCTTATACTAAAAGAAAATAAATGAGTTTACGAATTTATACCTAAGATGAAAAATCCTTTTAAAGCTTTACCCTTCACGAATTCAAGGTAGTCTTTGCAGTTTCTCCTTTAATGACCAAGCTTTCCGCAATGTTGGCATGTTCTCTTATCCTTTCCTTCCTTAGTCTTAACCCCACTAGTCGGCTTTAAACTCTTTAAGCTAAGAGACACATCCCTTCTTAGTTTCTTCTTCTTTTTTGTTTTCTTAGAAGTAGAAGTAATCAAATAGACAACTTTTTCATTGGTAAGAGACTTCTCTACCATAGTCAACATGTTCAATAATCCCTAAAATGATGTCTCTATGTGATTCATTTTAAGTTCAAACACAAATTGGGAAAAGCTTAGTGGTAGAGAGGAAAGAACTAGATCAATGACTAATTCACCATCCACAGACCAACCTAACTATTCTTGATGTGTGATTGATCCATTCATCTTAAGCATATGAGTCCTAATAGAAGTACCTTCTGGCATCATTGTGTGGAATAGTTTTTTTTTAGATTTTGAATCTGTCAGCGTGTCTCTCTTTATCGAACAATTCTTTAAGGTTCAAAATGATGTTTTAGCGTCCATTACCTCATGTTGCTTTTGGAGATCAAGTGCCATGCTAGCCGTCATATCACATGGGCTTGCATTAAGTCATATTTATGTTTTTTATAGGCATCTTGTTTTTTCTAAAAAGCATCAGTAGCAAGTTCGTCGGCTATAGGTTTATCAACGACATAAGCCTTGTGTTCTTGTGTTAAAATGATTTTAACATTACATAACCAGTCAATGAAATTTAGCTTAATCAACTTGTTAGCATCCAATATTCTACAGAGTGACAAGTTTTAAGTTATACTTTTTGTTTATATTGTGTATGAATTCAAAACATACATAACGTTAATAACATATATAAAGTAATCATCTGGTCAGATTTTAATACTTAAATGATTATTTTCATTATTTTTATAAAATTATAGCCCTTAATTATCATATGAGAAGTTCAACATTTTAATCTTCTTAAGGAGTTAGGATCCCTCTCATTCTTACATAACTTTAAGTGACTCAACAAATTATGCAAAAACTAATTAAGAGGGTAACTTAGTTTACTAGTCATATCACTTATATAACTCTGAGATTAGTTAGGTGGTAACTCTTTACCTAAATACATCATATGCATTGTTCCTAACTATCGCCTTTAATGAGATGCACTCAAGTTGGAGGCATCGGGACAACATGACTTTAGTTGAGTAGGACCCATTAAATATAACTCAAGTAGCTTGGGCAGAAGGGACATTGAGTGACAATAAATCTCTGTGGCTGGAACTCTAGTATCTAATTATAATTAATGGAAAACGTCTTATCATGTTTAGGCATGGACTTAATAGTATACAAGGGATTTCTTAAATAATTGTCTTATTGATTTTTTTTAAAATTGTATTATTTTTGCATTTATGTCAGCTATACTTATCGTATATATTAACATAAAATAAATCTAATCATGTAGTCCTATATGGATGATTATGGACTTTCATTTAAGTCTAGTTTTGATGGAGATCAACTTGCAGAAACACATTTCCAACCATTTTTTTGATCCTTTACGAGGAATTGGAGGTCTAATGACTAGGGCAAAGACAAAAGGCATGAAGTAAGCTTGTATGGATTAATCATGGTCATGCAAGCAAAGAAGGCTGTTCAAGATGAATTAGATGCATTGTTGAGACTAATCACTTTTCTACATTGCGCCGAGGTGAAAGAGGGTGAAGAATAAAGCTAGGAGCCTAATTTGCATGTATATATGGGCCTAATAGAAATATTAGTTTAGGATTTTTTATTTTTGATTTTTTTGAATAAGAATGTTACTTTTCAATCTTAATTTGTTTACATAATTCCTAGTCAGATTATGATAATGAGTAGACTTTATCCTTATTGATTACTATTAAGATTGTGTTTAGGATTTTAAGTTATTTAGATAATTCCTAATTAGATTATGATAAGAAATAAATTTTATCCTTATTGATTACTATTAGGATTGTGATTAGGATTGTCCTTGTTTAGCTAGGCCTCTAGAGATTTTAAGCCTATATAGAGCTACCTCATTTATGCAATTCAGCATATTGAATAAAAAATCTTGAAAGTTTGTTCACTTTGTGAGGACTTCTTCTTTGTTCTTTAAACAAGAACTCAAATTGATCTTATCAAGGTAATTTATGGTAATCAATATTCTTATAACTTTAGTTTTAATCAGTAGGTTTCATTAGGGTCAAGTTTTTTTTGCTTGATTTTTAAGACGATCTTAGGGGTCTAACTCTATCCAATCGAGTTTTTAGGTTGTGTTTTTAGCCTAAGGTTTGCATTATTTGGTATTAAAGCTTTGGTTCTTGAAAGTTAGGTGTAATCTATCTTTTAATCCTATAATTTCATTGTATTTCTATTATATTTAGTGTTGTTCATCATCTAAAAAAAAAAGAAAAAACAAAAAGAGTGTTATAGTGTTCTAGCCTAAATTTCTTACTCTGCCATTCTTTCTAGAATAGGATTTTGCTTAATCTCATTTGGATGGACTTAGATCCTTTCAAGTAGAAGATGATGGGCTTTGAATTTTGATAGATCTAGTAGGCCTTCTTGCATGGACTTGAGCCTGCTTTGATGATGGGTAGGCTTTGCGCTTTGGCCATTCTGTGGGCTTTCATCGAAGAAAGCACTTTTTCATATTAAAAAAAGATTGTTATTATAGCATCATATTCATTTTTTACAAAGAATTCCTTACTCCCTCCTTATTGATTTCTCTCATTTGATATTTCTTGCTGAATTCAGTTCCTTTTATATTTCTTGTTGATTTCACTTCCTTGATCTTTCTTATTGATCTTATTGATCAAAATTATAATAACTTCATTATTGCTTGCTGTTGCGGTAAGATCATTGATAAAGTTCTTTTTAAAAGGCTTATAAGGGGAAGTTGAGTGGTAAAAGGCAAGAGAGGCGAGAATATCATCGAGAAAAGCCAGAATTGAGTGACACATGAGTAATTAAGTAACTAATCTCGAGTGTAAACACGTAAGGGAGTGTGTGAGAAAAGCCAATCTATTTTATTCTTAAGAAATTTTTGTAAGTTTAAAATATACGTAGCGGAGGAGATAATGTTAAAACCGACGTCAAGTTGTTTGTAAAGGCTGTCCAAGACCAATTCAAGCTTTTAAACATGAGGTTAGATAATTTAGAGTCCCCATCCAATCTTAGATCCTCTAGAAAACATATGGATGAGGAAGAGGAAGAGACTTATTATGATGAGAGCACTTCTAAGAAGGGTAAAAAGGCTGTTTTAAAAAGAAATAGAAATTTAGGTAATATTAAGATGAAAATCCCTACGTTTCAAGGGAAAAATGACCTTGAATTATACTTGGAGTGAGAGAGGAAGTTAGAACATGTTTTTGATTATGATAATTACTCCAAGGAGAAGAAGATTAAACTAGCAGCAGTTGAGTTCACATGTTACGTAGTATTTGGTGGGATCAATTTGTTATTAATAGGCATATGAATGGTGGGAGACCTATTTGGTCATGAGAAGCAATGGAGTGATAAGCAAGAGGTTCATATGTAGCCATTACTATAGGGAGCTGTATAGAAAGTTGTAAGGGACTCAAGAATCCATAAATGTAGAGGATTACTACAAAGAAATGGAGATAGCCATGATTAGGGCTAATATAGAGGAAGATCATGAGGCAACTATGGCTAGATTCATTAGTGCTTTAAATAAAGAGATAGCTAATGTGGTGGAATTACATCATTATGCAGAGATAGAGGAATTGTTGTTTAATGCTATCAAGGTGGAAAGGCATTTGAGGGCTAAGGGCACTTCCAAATATGGTTCGGCTTCTAGCTCTTCATGAAAGTCAAATTGAAGAGCAACAAATCTAGCTTAAAACCTAAAAAAGATGCAAAGGCAAAGGTTTCAGTTGTTGTTTCCAAAAGTAAAACCAAAACTAAATCATCTTCTGAATTATGTGATGTTAAGTGTTTCAGGTGTCAAGAATTTGGGCATATTATTTCTCAATGTCCAAATAAAAAGACTATGATTGTTATGGATAATGGTTACACAGAAAGCGTAAGTTCAAATGATAATGAAATGCCACTGTTGGAGGATTATAGTGATGTTCATATTGAAGAACCTGTGCATGGAGGTATGCTTGTTACCAGGCGTGCTCTTAACATACAACCTAAGAAAGATGGTGATGAGGTACAACTTGAGCACATCTTTCATACTAGGTGCCATGTGAATAACAAGGTACGTAGCATGATTATTGATAGTGGTAGTTACATAATGTTGCTAGTACTTTGATGGTTGAAAAATAAATCTGCCTACCTTAAAGCATCCAAGAGTATATAAGCTGTAATGGTTGAATAACAGTGAAGAAGTTAAGGTGATAAAATAAGTGTTAGTTGCATTCTCCATTGGCAGTTATAAGGATGAGGTTCTTTGTGATGTGGTATTAATGCATGCTGGTCATCTACTCTTGGGGCATCTATGGCAGTTCGATAAGAAGGTTACTCATAATGGGTATAAGAATAGATATAGTTTTGTAGTGAATAACTAAGTTATTATGTTAACATCTCTCAAACCATTGGAGGCATATGAGGACCAAATTAGGATTGCTAAATAGTACAAGATGAAAGAAAAGAAAATGAGTGCACGAGAAAAAGAAAGGAGTGATATAAAAAGTGAGTGTGGAAAAGAGTAAAAAAAAACATAATAGCGTGCAATGAGGGGAAAATTCAGAATGTGGAGAGTGAAATAGAGAGAAAAATAAGGAAGTTATTGCTTTTACTAAAAAAAATGAGATTAAGAGTGCTATGTTAGCAAGGCTGCAAGTACTTGTACTTTTGTACAAGGATGTTTATTTCTCAACTAATGATCTTAACCCTTTTTTGGCTAGTATGGTTGTTTCTTTGTTGTAGAAATTTTTAGATTTATTTGCCGAGCAAATACCACATGGATTACCTTCTTTGAGAGGTATTGAGAATCTAATAGGCTTTATTCTCGGTTCATCAATCCTTAATAGACCAGCCTATAAAGCAAATCCTAAGGAAACAAAGGAGATTTAAAGGCAAGGGGATGAATTAGTGCAAAAAGGTTCATATGAGAGAGTCTTAGTCCATGTTCAGTTCCTGTGATTTTGGTGCCAAAGAAAGATGGAACATGATGCATGTGTCTTTATTGAGCTATCAATAAAATCATTGTAAAGAATGGACATCCTATTCCTAGGTTAGATGCTATTTTGAATGAATTTAATGGTTTGTCTGTGTTTTCTAAAATTGATTTAAATGAATGGCTATTATCAAATTTGCACGAAAGAAGATGATGAATGGAAAACTGCGTTAAGAAAAAATTGGTTTATATGAGTTGTTATTGATGCCGTTTAGTTTAACTAATGCACTAGCACCTTCATGAGATTGACGAATCATGTTTTGTGTTCTTTTATTAAGAAATTTGTTGTGGTTTACTTTGATGATATTTTAGTATACAACAAAAATTTGATGATCATGTTAAACATTTACATGCTATTTTTAATACTTTAAAAGAGCATAAATTGTATGCTAATATTAAAAAATATGCGTTTTGCATGGAATACATTGTTTTTCTTAGTTTCGCTGTGAGTTTGCATGGAATAACTATAGATGAAAATAAGATTAAGGCAATTAGGGATTGGCCAACACCTAGGAATGCGAATGAGGTAAGGAGCTTTCATGGTTTAGCAAGTTTTTATGGAAGGTTTGTGAAAGACTTTAGTTTGTTGTGTTTGTGAAAGACTTTAGTTTTATTGCAACACATTTAAGTGTACTTGTTAAAAAGAATGTTGTGTTTAAGTGGGATGACGTGCATGAGAAAGCTTTTAATTTTTTGAAAGATAAGTTGACTAATGCATCTTTGATATGTTTGCCTAATTTTAATAAAGTTTTTGAAGTTGAATGTGATGCACCCGGAATTGGAATAGGTGCTACATTAATGCAGGATTCCAAACTGACTGCTTATTTTAGTGAAGAGCTTAGTAAGGTAGCATTAAACTATCCTACTACGAGCTATCTCATATCAATGGCTAACTTATTATCGATTAACTAACCCAACTATTCTAGATGAATGATCTACCAATCATCTTTAGCACATGAGTTCTAAGAGGTATACCTTTTGACATCTTAATTTGGAATAATTCCTTTAAGATGTTAAATCTCTACGTGTGCTTTTCCTTATTGAATAGTTATCTGAGGTTTAGGATGATGTTGGAGCTTTGACGCCCTCATATTGCTTTTAGAGATCAGGTGCCATGCTAGCTATCATCACACATGTGGCTTGCATCATCTCTATGAACTCAATAGGCACCCCATTCTTCTTAAGAAGAATTAGGTTTGGGCTCATCAGGTATCAGCTTATTAAGGACATAAGCCTTATGTTCTTATGTTAAAACAATTTGAACATTGTTGAGCCAGTCAATAAAATTCAACCTAGTTAACTTGTTAGCATTTAGTATGCTACGTAGTGATGATTAGAAGTCATACTTATTGTTTATATCCTGTATGAATTCAGAATATATTTAATGTAATAACATATATAAGATAATCATTTAGTCAGGTTTTAAAACTAGAATGATTATTCCACATTATTTTTGTGTAATTATAGCCCTCAACTATAATATGAAAAGTTTAATGTTTAAATCCTTTTAATGAACTAGTACCCCTTTCACCTTTGTAAAACATTGGGGTTAGCCCAACGAGCCACCTTAGAATTAATTGAGTAGGTAACTTGACTTACCAATTGCATCTCTATGCAACTTCTAGATCAGTTGGGTGGTAACCCTTTACTTAAATACATCATAGCTATTTCACCAAATTATCACCTCTAATGCCATGGGGTCAAGATTATAAGCATCTGGACAACATAACTTTAGTTGAGTAAGACCTATTAATTATAACTTAAGCAGCTCAGGTGGAAAGGACCTTAGGCTTAGCCCAATAAATCCCCATGGCTAGAACTCGAGTATCTTGTTATAATCCAATGGAAAATGTCTAATCATGCTTAGGCATGAACTTAATATTTTGCAAGGATTTTTTTAATTAATTAATATTAAGGTCTCATCGATTTGGATTTGATTGCATGGGATCAATATTTTCTTTGATCATACATATTTATTTGATCATACATATATATCAATAAGCAAAATAAATCTATCATATGCAATCTACTAGAGTGATTATGGACTTTCATGTAACCTAGTTTCCTTAAGCCATTAGGAAACTAGATAGTCAATTTCCTAGGGATACCAATTACATATCACATAAGTCTTCATGGTAATCTCTTTGGACTTCATCTTGGTGGAATTTGTTTTGCATCTTGCTACTTATAAATTCTCTAATATTATCATAATCCTAGATCTCTAACTATATAATTACATGTGTTTGAAGAAATCTCAAGTTATTTTCGAAGGGAGTAAGGTTAGATTAGAATTTTACAACCTCGGATAAAAAGAGATAAGGCAGGGTTCACAGACCTTTTTTATAAAAAAAATACCAAAATAAATAAAATTAACCATCCACAACCTAGTCATACTAAGGTCTAAGTCCATAACCATCCTTCATGTTTTAACAATTGTAGCATAATAATAATATGCATAGCTAATATCACATGGTAATCACATGTACACAATGCATGTATAAACAAATTTATAACATTCAACAAAGTATCTATAAGAATCAGACATAGTGATTAAACAGTTTTAATCTTATTCCCAAAATTTAAGAACTTAGTCTTAAACCAGATATTTACCTAACCTTTAGGTGATTTATCTCAACAAGGACAAATGCTTTTATTTGCATGCTTAAATTAGGTTTCTAAAATTAACATCTTTAAAGACTAAAAATTAAAGTAACCTATTTAATTAAACAATTCAAGAAAATAAGTTTCCAAATCTTGACTCTTTTAAAGCATGTGTATTTTAAAGAAATCTAGTTAAATTAAAACTCTATAAATATTCCTAACTTTTAGAAACCAAGTTTTATTAGATAACTTTTTATCTAATCCAATTTAAACTCATTCCATAATTTAAGGAATCTAATTCCTAATCTTAAGCAATTTTCACTCCAACAAGAAAACTAGTTCCAAGGGAAATAAGACTCTAAAAGGTAGTACCTTTGGTTTTGGCAATCTTTTTGGCCATGCGAATAGCCTTTGACCACCACCTTTGAATGATGTCTTGGGGCTGTTTCAATGCTGGAAAATCAGATTAGGTGTTGCGAAGAAATGATTCAAGGCTGCAATCAAGATGGCAACTTATTTGCTGCTAATTGCAAGTTTCAGGAAAACCTAGGAAGTGCCATTCCCTTGTCACAAGCCCTAGTATTGAAAATAGATTTCCACACCTTTGAAGGATGTTTAAATGCTGATTTTACATGCTGAAAATTCATTCAAGATGCTGCCAAAGTTCAAACCAAAGTAGTAAACATGAATGTAACAATTTGCAATGTAAGGAACACCTTCCATGGATGCGTCATTAACATGTCTTGTTTTCTAGCAACCAAGATCCATTCAAGAATCAAATATTCTTTAATTAACTTACTATTCTAAGGTGCAACAAATCTATAGAACTTTTTCACAAAGATTTCAAGGTACATTAAGTGCAAGATCATGTCCAAATAATCTATAACGTTATACCATGTGATATCATCGAGAATATTCAAGATCATTTTTTTTTGTTTTAAAACATGTTTAAATAAATCAAAATTGAATTTTATAAGTTTTATAAGACATAATTTAATCATAAAATCAATTTTTTTACACAAAGAAACAATTAGAAAGTCCCTACGTGAAATTGCAAGTTAAGAGGTTTACATGCTTCGGCTTTCATCAATTCAACATGTAATTGATCTAAATCAATAAAAAATATTTTTTATTAATTATTAAACCTTTTAATAATGATTAATACACTTTCCAAACATGCTTTCTAGAATTAAAAAAATTATAAAAAATTATTTTTCAAAGTTCAATGGCTTGGAACTTCATAAATCTACATGTGTGACATCCAAATATGAATTACCATGAATTAGCTTGTATTTACTACATATAATCCACAACATATGGCTCTGATACAACTTGAAGGGATCTCGTTCAATTTTAGAAATGAAAAAAAATTAAGAAATGAGCAATAGAAATAGTAAACATAGAAACAAACATACTTCCCTAGGGATCTTTAAGGAAGGGCATAAATGTAGTAAACTTTGGAAATTTAATTCAAGAATTAAACATGCATATGATGAAAAGTTACCTTGATTTTAAATGTCAAAATCTAAAAGACAACCAATCGAAAAGATTTCAAGAAGTTGGTTTCTTGAAAAAATCTTGAAGACCACAAGCAGCACATATGTCTTGCCTCTGACTGTTATCCATAGGTAGCAGTTGAAACCTTAGTAAGGCCCAGTGATTCTCTAGTGCTAGCTAGGACAATTGTTAGCCCTCAACTAAAAGATAGTCTTTCTTGTTTTTGCCAATCAATAACCAACAACAATTCCAAGAAAAGATTGGCGCAAAAACCTATAACAAGAACGCTAGGAGGTGGCGGCAACAATAAGATACCTATGAAAATATTTTGTAACCCTTAAAGATATTTTTCTTTCTCAATTACATAAAAAGAAAGCCTTTAATTTTTCTATCGCAACAAGTCTTTATGTAGTAATTGAATCATAGCCCTAGCTTGACTTAAGATGGAAGAGATTTAATCTAATCAAAACTCCTAAATCAAATGAAACTCTTTCTCCTTGTTTTAGGTGTTTTAGTTTAACCAACTATAGTTACATAAACTTTATGTTCAGCCCTTCCTTTCCACCCTTGGCCGAAATACTCAACATAAGTGGGCCAAAGGAATCGACCCAGCAAGCCTCGACCACAAGCATGGATTTGGCATAATACAAGGTTTTGGGCTAGATTTGCGTTTCTATGAATTTAATCTAATAAATTCAATTCTTTATTTATCTAAATAAATCAACAATATTTATAGAATAAATATAATTATCAATTAATTATAAAAGTTAAATAAATAAATTGGAAATGCAAATTTGCTAGTATACATTTATCTCTATGTATTTTGTCACTATAAAACCCTTAATTTAGTTAAAAGTATTTTTAACTTAATTTTTATATATTAATTATCAAATTAGTAATATTACAACAATATTCCAAGAGACAATAAATTAATGAGATAGAAAATTTGATTCTCAAACAAAACCCAAGTCTAGCTAAAATCCATATTTCAACTAA
This sequence comes from Adansonia grandidieri, assembly GCA_038382065.1. NCBI lineage: Eukaryota > Viridiplantae > Streptophyta > Magnoliopsida > Malvales > Malvaceae > Adansonia > Adansonia grandidieri. The sequence goes on along the minus strand of JBBYHK010104675.1, from coordinate 12,966 downwards.
AACTAGTGTTTATCCACCTTTGCACTTATGTCTTAACTGACATTAATTCTAACAAGACAATCTTACTAATCTTACTAATTAGTGTCTTAATTAGACAACAAAATCTAGATTTCCAAATGTCATAATGTGGTCAGGACATGAATCCTTACCCCTCAGACTTAAAAGGTAAGTGAATCCCTCATTCCTATATATATATTATTATTTTTTATATTTGGGGATCAAGTTATTGGGATGAATTGCTTATTCAATTAACCCTAAGTAGTCGTTACAAAATGACCATTTGTCTTAGAGTTACCACAATATATTTTGACTAGGTGAAATTAGACACCTATTAGAGTTTGTATTTCGAGTTTTATGAAACTCTTAAAAATAAATTTTGAGGTTGATGCTTATACCAAAGATCGTGTAAAAGGGTTTAGGAGTCAATTACAATCACGAGTAAACATTGATCCCTCTCATGATATCCAAAAATTGGCACCTTTTAATTACATGTTAACCTAAAATTCAATTTTTATTTGGTTTCAATATTCAGTGTTCAATTGCAATCCCCATATTTCAAAATTTTCTTAACTAAATTTATTTTGTTTGAGAAAATCATGCTTTTAATAATTTTAAAAAATTAAAATATCATCACACCTCACTGGAGGATTGAAGGCGTATCAAAGCTTTATTTCTACAAAATTCAAAAATTGCAATTTTACTCGTTAAAATAACACCTCGTTATTAAATTAATTTGTAAAACCTTCTAAATGCTGGAAGACCTTCCACGTATTACTTTAACTCTGATACATTGCCTTCCTTTTAAAAATTCTATTTTTATCAAAATAATAAAAGGTTGTCCTAGGACCTAGTTTCGACGAAGACTTTAAGACTCAAGTTTGTCAAAAAAACCAAAATATCCTCTAAAGTGCACTTTTGACATGAAAGTATCTCAATGACCCTATAAGACTCGATTCTAAGGTAAATTACTAAAATATTCCTAGGGCTTACCTTCAACATGAAAGTGTCCTAATAACCTTAAAGGACTCGAAAACATCATGATATGACAATTATACCCTAAACGGGTACCTTAAACATCAAATTAACCTAAAATTCAAAATGCTAGTAGGTTTATAAATTTCCCAACGTTGCATTTTGGTCCCAAAATGGCTAAAAATGCTGGAAATGCTTTTAAGATGTCCAAAATACCCTAAATGGGTAATTTGATATTGAAATGACTTATTTAACCATAAAATACAAGGATTTACTAAATGGACTTTAAATTTTCTAATTTTTCATTGAAGTACCTATATGACTTAAAATTGCAAACAAATACCAAACAAATCAAAGTTAACATGGAAAATTTACCAAAAATCACTAGAACCATTTGACTAAGCACTTTTGGCCTTGGAACAAATTTTTTTAAAATTTACAAACAGACCCCTAAACTTTACAAAATTTCAAAAAGACACCTACAAAGCTAGGAATGTATGATATAAATTTAAACAGATTAAAAATGCATTAAAACACCCCTAAAGGTTCCACAAAGCATTTGGCCAAGCTTGGATGGCTTTGGAAAAAATTTTTGCAATTTTATAATTTTACAATTTGATCCCTATATTTTCCATAATCATATATGGCCCTAAAAAATATAAAAAAGTTTGCCAAGTTATTCCTATAAGGTATGACCAAACTTGGAAATGCACATCTAAGGTCTTAAAAAATTGGGAAAATTATTTGTTTGGCCCTGCAACTTCTAACTATCACAAAATTGTCCTAAGTGTCATTAAAACAAGAATGAAAATTTATCCAAAGGCCACCACCATATTTGGCCTTCATCAACAACAACCAAGAAGAATAATCATGAAATCATGAATAACAACATAAATATATATCCTAATTTCTACCAAGCTTAAATCATCATCAACATGCATGAAATCATGAAATATAGGCATATGAACACACTTTATAAGAAATTTACATGAAAAAGACCAAGGAAAATAGAATAATCATGAACATATTTACAAGATAAGGTAAATAACATATCTACACAAATATATTTTCTTAATGAAAATCAAGCTATTGTAAAAAATACAACAAAAACAACTAAATACATGAAATTGTTCATAGCTTCCATACTCGGCCTTTAAACTTGGCTTCATGAAACCAAGAGCACAAGCATGATTTAACCTCACGAAATGGAAAGAATATGAACGAAAAATTGAAAAGATGAGCAAAATCAAAATCTTTTTAATTAAAACTGTCTTTAAAGCCTGAAAACTTGATAAATAGCCAGTTTTCGCTATCAAACCATTAATCCTCCCTCATTTGTAAGGGGAAGGATTCAACCAAGGGAGGAAAAAAATCTCCTTGGCCGAATTTCTCCTTTTTCTTGTTTATTATTTTTTAATTTTATCTTTTTTTGATTAATTTCTTGGTTAGATAAGGATCAATTAATGTTTTTTGTCTTTTGGTTATAATATCATGCATAAGTCATAGTCTAATCCCATAGGTTTCATGATGATTAAGATAAACTTAACTAATAGAATAGTTAGGATCAAACAAAATTAGTTAGGGAAAAATTCAATTCCAACCAAACCAATTCTTATGCAACTAAATTATCAAATTCTAAATTAGAATAAATATAAACACATTTCTAAAAATGAAAAAAAAAATCATAATTACAAAAAAAATCTTAATTGAAAATTTTATAAATTGGAAGAATTAAAATGTAAGAAATTAAATGTTATTTATTCAAGAAATTAAGTTTCACATCATAAATTCAATTAAGAACTTATCGAATGGGAGGTCCAATTAAATATCCATACAAAATTTTTTATCCAAAAGAATAAATAAAAATTTTAGAGAGAAGAAAAGCTAGTAGGCTTCGTTGCAATGTCTCGAATGGGCTTGTTGGAGGATATAAAATAAGCTTATTAGGCTTATAGGAAAATATAATAGGCCTTCTGAGCTTGTTGGGCTTGTTGAAAAATATATGGGCTTTAGGGCCCATTATCTAAATTTAAAAAATTTTAAGCGCATTAAATAGAAAAATTTCCTTGGCCCATAATAAATAAATAAATAAAATGAGAAAATATTTTATATATGAAAACTAAAATAAATAAAAATTTTCATGGAAAAATTCCTAGTGAAGGAAATAAATTAAAAAGACCTTTTATGAAAATTTGAAAAATATATATCTAAAAGCAAGGAAACTCTAAAATGTGAGGGCCCAAAAAAAAGTTTAATGCATTAGTCAAAACATTTAGAAAACCTAAAATTCGAAGTAAGTTTTATCGAAAACTTTTGCCAGCAAAACACTCACGGTATCATGAAAAAATTGAAATTAAGTACTACATTTGACAACTTAATACCTTGTGGCATAAAATGTCAATAAGGATTTTTCTTGAACATTTTAGACTTTTAGAATGAATCTTAGCATAAATACTATATGAGTGTCGATAAAAATATATGGCGATTGACTTACATATTTTCACAAAAAAGTTTTGAAAAATCCTTAAAAATGAGAAATTTGGCTATGATATCATATCTAAAATTAAATTTCAAAATTTGACAAAAGCATTTAAAAACTAATTTTTCCTCGTAATATTCATTTTTTTTATCCGAGATTTGTTTTCTATGATGAACGAAGCTGCACATTTTTTGTCACATACATGAGTAGCCATTTAGGCATGACTAAATAGGTCTTGAAAATGCCCAGTCCACCTAGAGAAAGTCGACCCTGACCAAGGTGGCCGTTAGGTTCTTAGTTTCAGATATTTTAAACTATTGGAGAAAGAGACTCAGACAAAATTAGGTGTCTATAGTTGCCTTTCTTTTTAGAAACTGGGCAAAGACCATAGAATACCTTTCGTTCTAGCCATAAAGTACTAAAAATAAAATTAAATGAATGTGCACTGAAAAAAGTTCTAATGGGAGATTCAAAATTGGGAAGAGGATAGCCAAGGGTAAAGCCTTAACCCGAAAGATCTAACTAAGGCAAAACCTAAGTTAAAAGAGTTAACTAGGGTGAAATCATGATAGTCAATGGATGTGACCAGGGCAAAACCTAAGTTGAATGATTTAACTAGTGTGAAACCTAAGTTTAAAGAGATTAACTGGGGCGAAACTATGATAGTCAATGAAAGTGACCACGGCAAAACCTAAGTTGAAAGAGTTGACTTGGGTGAAACCATGATAGTCAACAAAAGTGACCAAGCTAAAACATAAGTTGAAAGAGTTGATTAGGGCAAAACCATGATAGTCAAAATGATTGGTGGGATAACTTCATTAGGCTAAAAATGTGGCTAGCTATTTTAGGCTTATATAATTTTAGTGCCAATTTCTCCTAGGACAAAACCATTAGCTATTCTTGTGCTTTCACATTTGGGAGCCTGTTTCAACTAGGATGAAATCATTAGCTACTCTTGGGCTTTCTTATTTTGAAGCCAATTTCAACTAGGATGAAACTACTGTCACCAAATCTTGGGTTTTCTCATATTGGTTCCAATTTCAACTAAGATGAAACCATCAACCACTTATGGGCTTTCTAATTTTAAAACTTGTAATTGTCTTTTATGGGAATTTGAGGGATGCAAATGCTTCATTATGCGAATGCCAAGACTTATACATGATGCAAATGCTTCCTGAAATTATGCAAATGCAAATATGAATATGTGATGTCATCTCAAATGAGTATAATATTTTGTGCCACATGAATATCATAATTATTAATTTTCTCATATGTCATAAGGCCCCATCAATTGAGCCTCCTTGTTGCTAATTTCTCTTTTTCTTGAAGTTATCTCATTATTAAAAGTTCAAATCATTAAAAGGCGATATTATGTTTGCACTATAAAATATTTTTTTGATCTTGACTTCAAGAATCTAAGAATTCTTTATTTTTTCTTGAAAGGTTACCAAATATTGAATTAATATTTATCAATTTAAGGATACAACTTTATGCTGTTAAATAAATATTAGCATTTCATTGCTCAAGGCACATTTACACACTCTCATTAAAATCATAAAAAATATCACAGTTTATTTAGTTTTCAGGATTTACTAAAAGAGATCACTTTCTCGTTTTAGGAATTTACTTGATCCAAATTTGTGGAAATTGCATAATGGTTCCAACTATGATTCCAATATCAAGGGTAATGTACATGTAATTTTCACCATATAATGTTAAGCCTTTATCGCGATAGATGATCATTGTTTGGGATATCTTTAAATAAGATGAGGAAATTAATTTAGAGGCACAAATAGGCTAGACTATTAACATTAAATTTGATGAAATTGATACAGGAACATTGAAGTCTATTATAACCAAGTTTAAGTGGATGTTCTTATTACATGAATTCCTTCAAAAGGCAAACAATCAAGTTACAAAATTCTTTAATCTTCTAATACAATGGCTTGATAGGTATTAAACTAACCTAGTAGATACTGAGTATCAAAGGATTAATTTGGAAGGCCTTTGTAAGCATTAGTTTCTAAAGTAAGGCATGAAGACTATGAAAGGTTATCTTGAAAGGAATCAATATTTGGACATTTGACTCAATCTTTTGTTGATATCGTGAAGTTTTTAGAGGTTTAGATTATTTTTGGATTAACATGGGATAATACTTTACTTTGGCGGCTATCTTTGTTGATTTGGGAGCAATTCCAAAATTTTTTAGTTTGTTCTAGGCTACCTTATTTGGGTTTTCACCCTAAAACTTCATTCATTTTCTTTTTTTTATTCCTTTTCTGATTAATTGCCCTATCATGCTTTTAAAAACTTAAAACTTATTAAAAAAATGGAAATTTCTAAGGCCTTCCCTTGAATGATTTGACAACTCAAATAGTTATGTGTGATCAACATGGTCATTTCACGGTATGTAATGTAGGCTATAGTTTAATGGAGTAGAAAAAAAGGATAAATAGGCCTAAATAAAGTATTTAAGAGTAATTAAATCAATGATCATTTCTTTTCAGAAGGATTCCCATTCGGCATGTCTTTTAAGACAAAAATACACATTTGTTTCTTTATTTTTTTTTGTTTTTCATTTTTCTTTGCTTTTCTTTACTTTTTTTTTATCTTGTTATTTTCACTTTTTATTGGGAACTTGAGATTTGAACTTTGATGGATCTTTAAAGTTTCCCTTTGGACAATATGCTTGTTCTTCTTATAATTTTAAGATGGGATTTGCTCCTTCTAATCTTAATGCTCTGCTTTACCTTGGTTCCAGTGTGGAGGATGATCTTTGATTAAGGTTTTCAGAAAGAATAATTCATCAAGCTCAAAGAGGACTACAAAAGGAATAATTTTTTTTGTGAAAGGATAGAGAAAAATAATCATTTTTTATTTCAAACAAAACCACTTGAATTGATGAGCATTTCTCTAGGAAAAAGGATAGTTTTCTTTTTGGGTATTATTTTAAGTACGTTAATAACATGATGTTGCACTTAATTTTTTTTCGTGAAATTTTTTTCTTTTCTTTTTCTTCTTCTTTTTTTTTTTTCACATTTGCATTTAATGTATGCCCCTTGACATTATTGACTCCATAGCTACCAACAAATCTTGGTTTTGGTTGGGCTTTTAACAAAGAAATCGAATTGGCATAGGGGAACACCATGAATCTCACATCTTATTTATCATGCATCAGATTGAAAAAAAGGTTCTATCCTAAAAGAAGAAGTGTTTTCTTTCTTATTTTTCCTAAATAAAGGGTTTGAAGAATTGTCATGGAAGTTGTGGTGAAAGTTTGTCCAAGTGAATTTGGGAAACCTTGGAAGATCACCATTACTTTAACACATGTCAAATAATTGGCATTTAAATCTTTTAGGAGCATAACTTGTATGTTTTACCCTCTAAGAATCCAAAAAGAAATGTTTAGGTGCAAAATGTCTAAAGTTGAAAGTCTTGGACAACCATATAAATGAAAGTGAAAGATCCTTTTGAAAGTGTCTAATCTGACGATGATTACCTATCGAATCAAAGCCTCTCTTTTCTTAAGTTATCATTATCCTAGATACTAGAAATCATTAGTCAAGGTTCATGGGCTATGACAAAATGCACAATGCTCATAAATTAAATTTCATTCACTTTGAACCAAAATTCACAATTTTTAATAAACAAGGTACAGAGTATAGAAATTGCCCCTAATTGGCATAATACCATAAGGTTGATGACCCTTTGGCCAATCATCTTTAATAAGCATCCATTAAATCTTGGAATCTTACCAAGTTGGCATCTTTGAGGGCCTGTACTTTGCTTTTAAATGCATTGTAGTTTTTCATGGAATGGCTTTCTACCCTTTTTGATACTCGTATTTGACGTTCAAATTGTACCATTCTAGACGGAAAGGTCTTCTATGCTTTGTTAGGATAGTAAAATCTCTAACTCTAAACAAGTAAATGAATGAACTCAGTGTAGGAAATCGATGGCGCATAATACATCTTTATCATCTTTCTTTTTTACTTCTAAGAATTACCTAAACTACTTCCTGAGTCTCTATCTCTTTTAAAACCATAGGTTGAAAAAATTTATGTAAAGGGTCGCAGGATACAAGAATGAACCTATTAAGGACGTTGATTGATAAAAGGTTGGGGTTGAGGACATAGTCCAAATAGATTTCTTCATTTTTTCAATATTCTATGGTTATGGCTTTCCATCAGCTATGACCTGTTGGCATTTATTGATAGGATCATTTTCTCATCCCACCTATGCCACTTGACAGGTATCTATGATCCTTTCAGTTTTTATGCTGTGTTTAATCCTTTAAAAAATAAACAAAATGTTTTAAGAAAGCATTTTCGACTAATTTTTCATAGAACGGAAAAGATAGAGTATCTACAAAAGATATGTGCATTTCCCTATTAGTAAAGGGTAATTAGATGTGCAAGTTTGCATTTTTTCCATTTATAGGCATATCTTTGCACCTTTCATAAGGATTTTTTGTCATATTTTGGATAGTTTTTTAATTTAAGGTTGTTTCCAACCTACGCTCATATTGATGCAAAAATACTCGAGCCAAATCCCTTTATGTGCACACATGGCCTCTTTCTAACTAGGAGTACCATTCCAATGATGCATCAGTCTACATTTCGAGAAAAATTTGGATAAGTAACTTCTCATCTCTGATATGCCCAACCATTTTGTGGTAATATGTCATTAAATATGCCTTGAGGCATATGAATCTAGCATATTTTTCAAACTCTAAAATTTTAGACTTTGGCAAGATAATTAGATATGGCACTAATAGAAATTCTCTCATATCTTCAAATCTTTTTTTACTTTCAATAGCCTGAATCTTTTCTTCTAATTGGTCAAACCCTTGTCCCATCTCTAGATTTTGTGCTATTTTTGGTAGGCCTTGTATGGAAATTTTTTACTTAGGAATTCCAATGAGGCTTAAAGGCTCGCCTTGTGATACAGAATTGATTGCAAATTTCCTTGGTCAAGGCTTTGCTTTTGCTCAAACCTTTCCTTTGTAAGTTCTTTCCTCTTTTTATTTCCTTGAATAGTTTAGAGTATTTGGGGTTTTCATTTCCCTTCCTTGTTTTGGACTTATTTCAACCTATCATGTTGAGTGGTATCTTCCATATAGTGATCCCATGTTATTCCACCTTTAAAATAGAAAAAAGAACTTTAATTAATTCGTATGAATATGCATGTGCCTGGTCAACATCAATCTTTATCATCATCTTTTTATAGATGTAAATGAATGGAAAAATGGATATATGAATGAATGTATGAATTAATGTACAAGATGAATAAATGAATAGGGCAGCATTTGCAAAAATGAATTAGGTGCTGAGCAACTGGCTAAGTTTCAAACATAAAGATTATTATGGATGCAAGAATTTGAGGAATTCGAATCATGATTCAACATTATTGTTTCATCAACCGTAACTCTCTACTTCATTTATCCATTATTGTTATGCAAAACCCCATTATAGGATTTAAAAACAAAAAGTAACAAAAGAACAGCTCTTGTAGACATGTCATTTTCTTAGTTGTGTTAATGCTTCTAGGGAATCTTGACAAGTCCTCGTCATTCTTTTTGAACCTTATATTGGCAACACCCATCAAATAGCTAAATGATTGTTTTTGTGAGCATTTCATTACTACTTATAGTAATTTTTTACAAAAAATTCTCTTCCACCATTTTCAAGTTTAGTAATCGAATTTCCATCAGAACTAGGCTTTTTCCCTTTGAAACTTAACATTCTTAGTTAGACGAAATCCCTAACTCTGTACTTCAACTAAAGACAGTCTTTTGTTGAGTGACCTCAATGGCCAAAGTAATTGTCGTACTGCTCATTGGATTATAATCACTTGGGCATGGAGGTTTAAGCGGTTCCATTTGTAAGGGCACTAAAAAAATGATTTCGAATAAGCTATGGTAGCAGTTTAGCAAGGTTATGGGAACCGGATCAACTTGATTCTGATCTTGATTGTTTTCTCACCCACTTGAGGTAAATAGTTTGGAAATAATTAGGTAGTGACTTCCTTTCGATCTAGTTCCTATTTTGAACCTTAATGCTCTAGCTTCCATAAGGCTTTCCATGTTATTTTTAAATTGAGCACAACCTTAATAGAGTGCCCCTGGGCTCGAACATGATACTCATAATAGACCTAAGGATCATACCCTTTTTGTATGGGATTTTATGGGATTTAATATAAATAGGTGCGACTAGTGAATCTTGGAGCAAACGAGGGTGCATATCCTTATAGGTTGGTGGGATTGAATCAAATAAAAAAATTTTCTAATTTCCCTATGATTTACTAGTCATATTAGAGCTTCAGGATGGTTGGCGATTGATGAAATGTTAATGAAGGTTTGGTTTGACTTGTAATGATAAGAGATTATACATATTCTTTTAAGTTATTTGAATAGGCATTGGATTAAAATCTTCCCCTAGCAAGATGCTTGATTTAGTCTTTAAATTGTCTAGTGCATAGGGTTAGATTAAAGGCAACGGTGACAATGACTCTCAAGGGTAATCCATTATGTATTAATCTTGGTCCTCCATCCTTTCCATCAACTCTAAAAGTTCTTATTTTATTTCTTGCACATCTTGTTTGGCTTCTTCGATAGTTCTTTCCACTTTCAGCTGACTTGTCAAGGTCATACCCAATCGACCTATTATAGATGATGGCATTACTTTTGTAAAATCCCTTTCAAGAACACTAGTAGTTACTTCAAATAGTTTGGAAAATTGTCTTTTCATTCCACGAACTTCATGTCAGAATTCCTCTTAGTTGGACTCAAAGAATCCATACGAATCGAATTTTTTGAGGAACATATCGAGAGAGAATTTGATTTGGTTAGACAATGTATGGTTGGCAAATAGGGATTGATTTTTTAGCAAGGTACAGAATGTATCGTCTAATATTAAATATGATTCCACAAGATCTAGTTTTGTGCAAGTAATAGATTCTAGCTAATTGAAAGGATCTTCTAATCAATCTAGAGATTGTTTCGATTCCATTAGTAATGAGGATTCAAAATATCATGCATTGATCAATCAAAGAGAGATTCAACAACTAAAAGAAATATCAATTCTTTGGGATCTTTTCTTTCTTCAAAAGAAACAAATGGAGATAGAATAATATCTGTTGCAACATACCCCAAGGTGGATCTTCGTGGATCTATGGGTGCATATGACTTAAAATTTTTTCCTTAGAAATGTCTTCTTGATTGAGACTTTTTTTTTCACAATGTGATGAGAACAAGAATGTACAAATTCTTGACTTGTGGTACAGTGAAGGGGACCATAAGATGAATCGCTCATCTTATTAGTCTCGGATGACCATCACCAAATGGCCAATGCTTGGAGCCACCATCGATCATTTCGGGCTAGGCATATCGAATGCCTATTGAAACCTATGTTTTGAGTTACGAAACTTAAAACATCGATCCCGTGGTTTATGTAATACAAAGATTCATCATTTGGGTTCAGGACTTGGTTACGCACGATGAGGGACAAATCTCTTTGCGACGCCTAAAATTGATATCTTACTAGCTATGTCTTATCTCGATTTAGATTCTTTAGATCTTAACTCAGCATTATTTCGATATAACCCTTTTTAATGCATGAATCTTATAGAAATACAAATCTAGGTTTTGATGAAAAAGATTTAATCTCATATATGCCCTAGAGAGATGGGGAATATAGAGATTTTCAATAAAAATGACCTCTGGATTTTACTTTGAAAAAATGAAATATTCCATTTTGGGCACTAGAGAGATACCCACGTAGAATATTATCCTTAGTTTTATTTGAAATGATTTGGAAAACGTGAATGCAAATAACCATCACAAAGAAATCATGTTAGTAAGGCAACAAATAAAGCAACATAACATAAATCATTCAATGCGATGATAAAGAAAAGGAATGGACTATTGGAATTTATCTCGCAATTGGCATTGATTATCTAGGAATAATTGAATCGACAATTTTTGAGATGCATCTGAGTTTCTTGATTAAACGAAGTTTGTTTGACATATTCATAGAAGTCCAAGAAGGACAAAAATTTAATTGTAGTTGAAAGACAAGTTTGGAGTATCCCCTCAGAAAGATGGGGTTGGAGTATCCCCTCGAAAAGATGGGGTTGGAGTATCCTCGTGGATGACAAAAAATTTTGACAAAGGAAGATTTCTAAATCTTGACAATTTTAAAAAGTGAGATTGGAGTATCCCCTCAGAAAGTCGGGATTGGAGTATCCCAAAAGTGACATATCTGACACTCTTTAAAGAAGTCGAGTTGGAAAAATTAAGTTGACAAAACTTTGCGATTTAGAAAATAAGTGAGCATTTTGATGACTTTTGGCAAAAGAAAGTATTGTGAATGAGGATGGTAAAGATGGAAAAATATACTCCTGCCTTGATACGAGCCTATGGGAGGTCAAAGCATGTTCTCGACCCTGATCGAGGTGATACGGAGACATTCGAATATCTCGAGATGAAATTCGGGAAAACAACTTAATTATGACTATAACCAAAAATAGGGGACAGCATCGCACTATCTCACTTCTCGAATTAATTCTAAATTGGTTTGAAGGCTTTAGAGCGTGGACAAGACATTGTTAGAAAGGTAACTCGATAAGGGTTAATATAAAAATATTCCCAATATCCCAAAAAGTCACTTTCCAGGGGAATAAATTTTCAAGTTTGGATTAATTTTGCTGCTGGCAGAGCATACGAGGGACAAGGTGTGTCAAAATTTAAAAAATCATTCCAGACTCATTTGGTATTGAAAAATTGCAAAAAATACCTTTCAAAAAGGGAATTTTAGAAAAATGTTGGATTGATTTGGAAAAACCATTTGGTGGGCTTAAAGGGCCCAACCATAATGCACTTTGTTCACTCCAGGGATCCTAGATAGTTTAGGTTTGAAAAATCATGACTCTTTCATCCGGACTGATCCGGGGATGAAAAAGACCTCGTTTTAAAGGTATTTTGACACACTTTCAAAGAAAAATATTATACAACTAACAAAAAATCGTTTGGGATTTTAAAGTGATTTTTCAATTTGTACCAGTGCTATTACTAGTAAGAGAGAAAGTAAAGCAGAGGATATTTCTTATTTTCTTTATGTTTATGGGTCCAAACTCGAGTCATTGACATTCGAACATCCATGACTGAAGGGAAAGAGTAGCATAAGCGTCACGAACTCATTTGCGCAGCCCTGGAGTATTTTGGGATAATGAAACAGCATATTGATTATACCACTCAAGGTTTTGACTCAAAAACAAGGCACGAACATTTCGAAAACAAGTGTAAGGCCATTTTTGTTGCAAAATAAGAACATTTGAGCTCATTTAACTAGGATTCCAGATCAGGAAAACTTAATTTTCCCTGAGATACTTTGCTAACTTTTATTTTTCTAACTTTAAGGAAAATGCTAAGCTCATGCAAATCCTCATTGGTTGAGGTTAACATGCTTGGCTTGGGGAGGTTTTGAAAATCAATTTTTGATAGCCATCAAACATGC
>JBBYHK010104566.1:28783-41006 GCA_038382065.1 Adansonia grandidieri | reverse complement strand
TCACCTCGATCAGCCTTGAGAACATGCTTTGACCTCCCATAAGCTCGTATCAAGGCATTAATATATTATTTTTACATCTTTACTATCCTCGTTCACAACAACTTTTTTTACCAAAAATCATCGAAATGCTCACTCATTTTTTTAAATCACAAAGTTTTGTCAACTTAAGTTTTCCGACTTGACTTCTTTAAAGAGTGTTAGATATGTCATTTTCAGGGATACTCTAACCCGACCTTCTGAAAGGATACTTTAACACCATTTTTTTCCAATTTGTCAAGATTTAAAAATCTTCCTTTGTCAAAATTATTTGTCATCCATGAGGATACTCTAACCCTGACCTTTCGAGGGGATACCCCAACCTCATTTTTCAAAATTGTCAAGATTTAAAAATCTTTGTCAAAAAATTATTTGTCATCGATAGGGATACTCCAACCCAAACCTTTCAAGGGGATACTCCAAACCTATTTTTCAAATTTGTCAAGATTTAAAAATCTTCCTTTGTCAAAATTATTTGTCATCCATAGGGATACTCCAACCCTGACCTTTCAAGGGGATACTTCAACCCTTTTTTTTTTAAATTGTCAAGATTTAAAAATCATCCTTTATCAAAATTATTCGTCATCCATAGGGATACTTCAACCCTGACCTTCTAAGGGGATACTCTAACCCTATTTTTCAAAATTGTCAAGATTTAAAAATCTTTATTTGTCAAAAAATTATTTGTCATCCATGAGGATACTGTAGCCTAATCTTTCTGAGGGTATACTCAAACCCTATCTTTCATCTATAATTAAATTTTTTTCCTTCTCGGATTTTCATGAAGGTGTCAAACAAACCTCATTCAATCAAGAAACCTAGACGTATCTCAAAAATTGTTGATTTGATTATTTCTAGATAATTAATGCCAATTGTGAAATAAATTTCAATAGTCCATCCCTTTTCTTTACCATTGCATTGAATGATCCGTGTTGTGTTACTCCATTTATTGTCTTACTAACGTGATTTCTTTGTGATGATTATTTGCATTCATGTTTTCCAATCATTTCAAATAAAATTAAAAGTAATGTTCTGTGTGGGTATCTCTCCAATGCCCAAAGTGGAACATTCTATTTTCAAAGTAAAATCCAAAGGTCATTTTTATTAAAAATTTCTATATTCCCCATCTATCTAGGGCTTATATAAGATTAAATTTTTTCATCAAAATCGGGATTTGTATTTCTATAAAATTCATGCATTAAAAAGGGTTATATCAAAATAGTGACTAGTTAAGATTAAAGAATCAAAACCAAGATAAGACATAGCTAGTAGGGTACTGATTTTGGGCATCATGAAGTGGTTCATATCTCATCATGCGTAACCAACTCCCAAACCCAAACGATGAATCTTTGTACTACATAGACCACGGGATCGATGTTTTGAGTTTTGTAACTCAAAACATAGGTTTCAATAGGCATCTGGTCATGCTTAGCTTGAAATAATCAGTGCTGACTCCATGCATTAGCCATTTCGTGATGGTCATCCGAGACCAATAAGATGAGCAATTCATCTTATGGTCCCCTTCACTATATCACAAGTTGAAAATCCATACATTCTCTTTCTTATCACATCGCGAAAGAAAAGTCTCAGTCAAGAAAACATTTCTAAGTTAGAAAAATATTTTAAGTCGTACACACCCATAGATCCATAAGGATCCACTTCGGGGTACGTTATGATAGCTTGGTGACTGCACTAGGGACTGTATAGAGAGTTAAGCCAATAACTAGTTTTGTTTTACGAGGTTCTCAGTTCCTTCGACCTTCGGTCATTATTTATCTATGACCCTTTTTTCATTTTCTCAACTAATCTTTTGTTTGGCATGATTATCAGGATTGTCTTATTTTTGAATAATCATTAGTTTAATAAAAATGGTAATATGAAAGTAAACAAAAAGGTTTGATCATTTCCCCATCATGCATTGTGCACTTGCACGAGCATTAAAGTCCCGCCAAACTCCATGGCATGGTTATAACCCAAACATTAGGAGAAAGTGAGCTATCCATCTTTGGGAGTAACCCTCCGCATAGGCATGGCAATAACTTTTTGGATGTAAATTACCTATGTCTCTCATGAGTAACCCTCTGCATCTGCATAAGGAAATACATCCACCAGATCGAACCCTTTCTGCCAAACCCGTGATGGGCCTAGGATCGAGGTGTTTCGGCTGTCTTTATCGAATGGAAGAGCGATTCGGACACCTATTTAGGCATGAATCTAAACCTCATATAGTGAGCCCTATAAGCTAAACCATGTCAAACCATACCGAAACACTACTCGAATACCTAAATAATAGGGTCACTCAAGGAAACAATCCTAACCTTTATTCTTAATTACCATAATTTTGTAGGTGTACAATTGTCACCTTTATCTGCTTTTTTATCATTTATCAAGGCATGCCTCATACTGCTCGAACGATGGCTAACCTATGTTTAAATAAGTAACGGTGAACAAAAACCATCATTCACAATGTCTCATACTATAAGCTATTATGATGTCTGAGTCATGGTTTAACGTGCATCTGCACTAGTGGTGATAAACGAATATTGCTACTAGTTGATTATTTTTCCATCAAAATAAAATATTGCATCACATCATGAAGGGCAGATTGCATCCTGGCATGTTGAAATGCTGCCCGTTTCTCATCTCATCATCTTGGTTGAGACATGTTATTAATATTTTGTTTTGATGTTCTTAAATTCTTTATTTCCTTACATTTGTCTCTTATATGTTCCACTAATTTGTTTTCCTTTTGTGCATGCATCATCTCATCATAACTACATGACTATCATCATTTTGGGACAATTATTTTGGTTTGATGTTTAGAAAGGGGTATCATTTATGGACCAATAGCTTATCTCCATTATCGAGTCCTTTAAAAATGTTAGAACATGGTCAAAAGGTCTCCAATGTTAAGACGGGGACATCTTAAAGCCTGACTATGTCTTAGAAATGCATGAAGAGGTCATGATTGGTTTTTGTCAGAATGATTGTCGGGAATTGGAGCATATTTAGAACAGTTAGGATAACAACGAGAAAGAAGCTTTCACTAAAAATACGGGGATATAGTTCTCTTACTTCGAGTTTAGTTGGATGATGGCTTGTTACGAGCAGCAACACAATTCTAGAATTTGGCCTACCGATGTTTCACCTTCAACCAACAAGATTTAGTCCCTACCATTGATGAGCACACAACTCTGCTCAACATAGAAAGGGCCAAGTCAGACCAAATTTACTACAAAGCACTAATGCCTTCTTCGTTCAAGAAAAGGTTGAGGCCAATTCTTGGAGCCATAGAAGCATGGGTTGACAGTCCTATCAAAGTAAAAGGGAGCAGCGAATACATCTCTTGGGCTAGCTTGAAAGAGGCCATGGTAAATCTTTTTAACCAAAAGAAAATTCAAAATGTCTATGCTCTGACAATCTACAGGCTCGTCATATTCCTGAAGACTTTGGGTTATATAGAGGTGGCAGTCATAGATTTCTTTCTTGTCTATGTTATGACATCAACTCTGCTTCTGCTATCATCACCGAAACCATCTGTGCCCTTTGCTTTTGTAAAAGAACAAGAATAGGAAGGTTTATTGGGTGTGCCCTATTGCTCCAAATATGGCTCCTAGGTCATCTTTATGTTAGGGAGGAAAGAACCAAGCGAAATTTTTTCTTCAAGTTCAGTCCTTTTTCCATAGTATTAAAGGAAAAATGTCATTAAGATAAGACAAAAAAGCATTAGGTCAACGAATTACGAAATGTAAAGAAGGAAAAAATCATGTGGAGAGCCCCATGGGTGTTCCCTCAATCGATTGTTTGCAGATATGGAGACTACACTTATGTACCGCTCCTCTATTGGCATTGCATCAGTTCCAGTGCTAGGCAATTCATCCCGTTCTTCGAAGACTTGGGACATTGGGATTTTGAATACGAAGAGCCTAATTATAAAGCAAAAGTCCAGTTCATTTTCCAAGCCTGAAAGAAGGTCCATTGTATGGAAAAATACTAGAAAGGAAGCCCCACCATGCCTAGATACGAAGAATGGAGACTCTGCCATATCAATGATCCATTGCCACCACTTAACTTTGGAATACTGCAAATCCTAATAGAGGAATTGCCTTTTGAGATCGAGCTACTTAGAAGAGAGTTTGAGTGAGAAAAGGCATCTTTTGCTATAGAAATCTCTCGACTTATGGAGGAAAAAGGCTAGCCAGAGATGGATATTTATCTTAGGAGTAGTGAAATGGATTGAGTCATTAAAGAAAGGGATTGCTTCAAAAATGGCCTCGAAAGCCTAACCAAGGATTATGTGACACTCCGAAAAGCTAATAAGTCCTAATGTATTGGCAAGACATCAGCTGAATGGGAAGTGAAAGTTGCCACTCTCAATCATGAGCTAAATCAACAAAATAAGAAAGTCAAAACCAGTAAAGAAAAGTTCACGAGGGCACGTGCTCTTGCTTCCACCTACCAGCGAAGGAATCAAAGACTTGAGGCCTAAATACGAGATACAAGAGCTGCCAGGGTTGAAAATGAAGCCCTTACTCACAGAATCCAAGAGTTAGAACAGTCTCCCCAGGCTCATCAAGATCATATCAATGAACTAACAAGAGCTTTTGAGCAGAGGGAACTAGATTGGCAAGCGACAATTAACCAAGCACACATGAATTACCAAGAGCAACATCAGCACTTCGCTGAACAAGTTCAGAAGGCTTAACAAGAGGCAGATGACATGATTAAAGTAGCTTGATCCATAAAGCAAGACATCGTACCTGTTGGGGATCGTGAGCAATAATTTTTGGGTTTTCTTGAATGTGATTACACAATGTAATCACGTTAGATACTTTCAGATATAATCATATCATAAAAAAAGAAAACCCTTTGTGACTATATGAATGATGTTATCGATGAAGCTGTTCCAAGAATCAATTGCCTCCAATGTATATACACATTTAATTTCACCATTTTTCATTACACTTGCATCAATCATTCATTATCTTAACTCATCATTGCATCATAAATGTGCATCAATAAATACATTTTTAAATAAAAATCTAATAAGATAATTGGGCTATAAAAGTGCAACGAATTTTGAGATCAATCAGAAACATGAAACCTTACATCATGTACCATTACAGCACATGATGCTGTAAGCAAATTATGGAGGGTGATCTTGAAACTTATATTGAGTGACTTGAGCTAATGGTTAAGGAATCACAGGACCAGATGCTCCATCAGCAAAGTGAAATGCAAACTAAAATATGGAGACTTATGGAACTAATGATAACCTCCGTGAAAGAAAAATAGCAAGCTAGCACTACCAACATGAGGAGTAATCCTCCAACACTAAGAGTTCCCCTACCAATAATCCAAAAACTGCCCAAGGGGAAACTAGACAGGAACAACGGCCTACTTCTACACCTGTCGCTCAAGCTCCGCTAGTCATCTACCTAAATCCCATTATAGGAAGTCAATTCATTCCCAGTACTAAGGGGTAAACGTAGGAGTCTCATCAGCAGATCCAATAACCCTTGACATTGAGGAACCAGAGAAAACAAAAGGTCAAAAGTCCACCATGACTACGAAAGAAGTGAACAAATAATGCCTCCAAGCTATCAAGAGGAGTGACAAGTTCAGAGCTCTTGACATGCAATCATTGTCTTTGGTGTCCACCCTTATCATTCCCTCGAAGTTCAAAGTCCCAGAGTTTTAAAAGTTTAATGGAATCACCGACCCTTCCGTCCATGTCTGAATGTACCAATGAAAGATGGTCAGGTATGAGAAAGATGAAAAACTCATCATCTATTGCTTCTAGCACAGCCTTATTGGAGTAGCAGCTTGGTGGTATATCGAGCTAGATAATGTGAAAATCCAATTATGGGTCGACTTGGCTAAGGCCTTTCTAAATCAATACCAGCATGTGTCGAATTGGGTGTCGGATTGATTTTCTCTGATGAATTTTGAGAAAAGATCCACTGAAAGTTTCAGGCAATACGCCTAAAGGTGGAGAGAAGAAGTAGCCTTCGTCTAGCCTCCCCTAATAGAAAAAGATATGGCAGTCACTTTCATTCACACTTTACGTCTTCTTTATTATGAGAAGCTTATAGGGAATGCCACTAAGAAATTTGCAAACTTAGTTTTCTCTAAAGAAATGATCGATACCGCCATTAAAAGTGGTAGAATGTCTGCCAGGGAAATAGTTGGATTAAGTAAGAAGCCCATTACTGATAAGAAGAAGGAAGGAAAGGCTAATGCCATAAATTATGTTGGATTATTTCAGCTAAGATAGCATCAAATACCCGACCCTCACTACCCAAGCACATTGTATTCTCACCCTATGACAATACCACCTTAGCCGATTAATGCCATAACCTACAAGCCATCCTTTGCAATCCCATCCAACCCACCACAAAGCTACCCTCCATAAGTTCACCAAAGTACCAATCAAGCAACCAATAATGCACCAGGTAATCGAGGTACAAATCAACAAAGATAACATTTTAATCCTATCCCTATGACTTATAAGGAACTCTACCAAACCTTGCTCTAAAATCATTTAGTGGCTCTAATCTATGTCCCAAAAAAGAAGCCACCATACCTGCAATGGTGTAACCCTAGCGCCCACTGTGAATACCATGTCAAGGCAGCGGGGCATAATATCGAGAATTACATATCTTTCAAATGAAATCTATAAAATCTAATTAACTCAAAAGTCTTACAGTTTAGGATAAACCAGGGACCAAATGTTACTGCTAATCCTTTACCAAACCATACTGAGCCAGTTGTAAACATGACCGGCATTAAAAACAAGTATGAAGTCAAAACAAGAATAGATGATGTAAGGATGCCAACGTTCTTAGTCTGGCAGGCATTGATCCAGGTTGGATTACTTAATGCAACAAAAAAATTAGAAGACAATCCCAACAACTTTTATGACTTCCACACAATTATAGGTTATACCCTACAAACATGTAAGAAGTTTAGGTCCATGGTTCAAAGAATAATGAATAAAGGCTGATAGAATTCTATCATGAAAACACACCTGATGCTGAATCTATCAACATGATAGGAGATGAAAGCATGCAGCCGCCTTACAGGAGAAATCGACCCTTCATTTTTATGGAACTTAAATCTCAAGATCAATTTTTTGACACCTACACCAAAGTTAGTGGTTGAGGTACCTAAACCATTCTCGTATAAGAGTAACAAAGCTATCCTATGGAAGTATAAGAATTAGGTAGTGATGATTAGAGAACTAACTCCTGCAACTACTGCGATGGAACTATCAGGAGTTAGTCACATAATCCATAGCGATAGGTGTTACACTGCCTTAACTTAAGAAAAATAAAAGGTTGATGTGTCTCTAAGCACTAGTACCACTCAGGCCCAAGCAAAGAATTTTGAGCCCAAGAAAGTCAAGGAAACAATGAGTGAATCGAAGCCCTGGAGTTTCTCAGGTTCATCAAGCACAATGAATACTGCATTATCGACCAGTTAAGCAAACAACTTGCTAAGATTTCTATGCTATCTCTACTTCTTAATTTAGAGGTCATCGAAATGCATTACTGAAGATTCTAAACAAAGCATATGTGCCCACAGATGTCTCTATGGACAAGTTGGATCGGCTAGTGAACAACATCACGATTGATAATTATATCTCCTTCATGATGATGAGATCCCACCTAGAGGTAGAGGTAATTATAAAGCTCAGCATATCACTACCTATTGCAAAGGACACTTTTTGTCCAAAGTACTAATAGACAATGGGTCGACCATTAATGTCATGTCTATCACTACATTAAGCAAACTCCTTGTCGATCAGTCCAACATCCAGAGTAGCTATACCATAGTCTAAGCTTTTGATGGAACATGTCATGAAGTAATTAAAAGTATCACAATCCAGCTCTGAATAGGCCTATGTACATATGAAGTGGACTTTCAAGTTATGGATATTAATCCTTCTTACAACTGCCTATTAGGAAGGCCATGGATACACTCTATCAGAGCCATCCATCTTCTCTCCATCAAAAGCTTAAATTTATGAGAGATGATAAAGTAGTCACCATCGGAGCTGATAAAGAAATGATCACCATTGCTTTCACTAAGGATATTTACGTAGAGCCTAATGAAGATGCACCGGATTCATCCTTCCAATTCTTTAAGTTTATTAGTGCAACATTTATGGGGGAAAGAATGCCAATAGTTGAACCCCACCTATCGAAGAGTACCTACTTAGGTTTAAAAATGACCATTGGTAAAGGTTCACGTGTTAGAAAAAGGCTTGGCAAGAATTTGCAAGGAATGGACTAAGCTTTGCAACTCACCACTCAAGTCAACAAAAAAGGTTTAGGATTCAAGGCTAAGGAGAAGTCAAAAGGTAGCAAGAAAAGAGGATCTGTAACCAAAAGATGACACAATCATTAGGTCAAAAGGGGGAATCGAAGCCAATAATGTTCCCGTCTCTCCATGAGATATTTTGTTTGGGAGGATGAATCGATTCAAGTTAACCAGAAGAGAAAAAGGCTAAAGATGTCTTGATTATCTTAAACAGAGCACTTCACAACCTCTATCCCTAAGATACTAAGCCATAAAATGTGTGTCCTTCCACTAAGATCTGATTTTGATGACAGGGCCATGATGGAAGCCCCTGCACTTTTTCTGTCCCCTTTATGTAAGTCAAGAAGTGAAAACCTACCTGCCCTTGCTAAAAGGCAAGTAGGTGTCCTATGTAAGGGGAATTTTTATCAAACATTATCAATGAAATGACTTTTGCATATATCATTCCATATTATGTGGCTATATCACTTTTCAACCTTTTTGCCTTCATTACTCTTTTGCCTCCATTTTTATCCAAATCCCTTGGTTGTGTGTGTGCATTTTGCAATGTTTATTTCTTTACCCTTTTTAGTTGTCCTGATAATAGTGATGTAGATGTGTTTGATGGGTTGCTGAAGATCTATTTCGAATAATAAATTTGCACTAGTGAAATTGATCTTGAAGATTTTGAAGAAAGCTCCGTACCACTAGACCTCTTATGATTAGTTAAGTAAGAAGAGAATAGATCATGCTCCATAAAGACCCATCAGAAGTAATAAATCTGGGTACTTAAGAGGGGTTAAAATCAAAACCTTAATAAAGTCAATGACTGGGACCAAGCTAATGGAATTACTCTAGGAATATCAAAAGGTATTCACTTGGTCATATCAAGACATGCTAGGATTGGACACTATTATAGTGTTCCACAAGCTTCCCATCAAGCATGAATGCAAACTGATATGGCAAAAGTTAAAAAGGATAAAGCCGAAAATGCTTTTTAAAGATAAAGAAAAAGTCAAGAAATAATTAGATGCGGGATTTATTAAAGTAGCCAAGTATCCAGAATGGGTTGCCAATATAGTTCTAGTCTCAAAAAAAGATGGCAAAGTACAAATGTGCATTGATACCAAGATTTGAATCAAGCTAGTCCCAAGGATAACTTCCTGCTACCCCACATTAACACTCTAGTAGACAACATAACCAAGAATTCTCTTTTTTCATTCATGGATGAATTCTTAGGCTACAACCAAATCAAGATGGCACCTGAAGACATGGAGAAAATAACTTGCGTAACCATGTGGGGGACATTTTGCTATAATGTCATGCCTTTTGAACTAAAAAATGTTGGGACAACCTACCAACGGGCCATGATAGCCCTATTCTATGACATGATACACAAAAAAATTAAGGTCTACATCGATGACATGATTACCAAGTCAACAAAAAAGGATGAGCATGTCACAGACCTCCAAAAACATTTTAAACGGCTATAAAAATTTTAACTCAAATTGAATCCTACCAAATGTATCTTCGAAGTCACTTCGGGCAAGCTTCTAGCTATATAGTTAGTGAAAAAGGGATTGTAGTTGACCGAGGCAAAGTCAAAGCCATTTAAGATATGCCACCACCTCAAACCCAAAAAGAAGTGAGAAGCTTTTTGGGAAGACTGAACTACATTTCTAGATTCATATCCTAGCTCACTGACAAATGCGACCCCATATTTTGACTCTTTAGCAAACAAAATCCAGGAGAGTGGAATAAAGCATGTCAAGCCCATCAGTATCGGCACCGCTGGTGCCTAGTCGACCTTTAATCCTTTGCTTGGCAATCTTCGACAAGTCTATGGGTTGTGTATTGGGGTAGTATGATGAGTTAGGAAAAAAGGAACAAGCAATCTACTACTTTAGCAAAAAGTTCAAGAAATATGAGTACAACTACTCCACAGTCGAGAAGTTGTGTTGTGCTTTAGTATGGATAGCCAAAAGGCTTAGGAACTACATGCTATATCACACACATGGTTGATTGTAAGGCTTGACCTATCAAGTCTCTATGCAAAGCCCTTCCAATATTAGAAAGGTTAGCTAGATGGCAAGTCCTACTTTCTGAATACAACATTGCCTATGTCAGCCAAAAGGTCATAAAGGGCAGTACGATAGCTAACTTTTTGGCAAGTCAAGCGACAGATGAATATGAACCCTTAAAGTTTAGCTTTGCAGATGAAGATTTAATATGCATTTCTGAAGATGAAGAAACCTCCAACCAAGATAAATCCTAGAGGATGTATTTTGATAGAGCATCAAACACTTTAGGACATAGAATTAGGGTACTATTGATATCACCTGATGGATGTCATTGCTCATTCACAGCAAGGCTCAATTTTGATAGCATAAATAATATCACAGAATATGAAGCATGTGTCATGGGGCTTCAAGCAGCCATTGAGAGGAATGTTAACACATTACAGACGTTTAGCGATTAAGCCTTAGTCATCTACCAATTGAAAGAGGAATGACAAACGCATAATACCAAGCTGATATAATATAGGAAGTTGATAGCAGAGCTCAAGAAAGAACTTGATGATATCAATTTTGACATTTACCTCAAGAAAAGAAACAAATAGCCGATGCTTTAACTACCTTATCATCCATGTTTAAAGTTAACCAAGAGATGTAACGTTGCTCCCATCTAGATGAGCATCTACACAACTTTGGTTCATTGTCATAGTGTTGAAAAAGAGGATGGCCTACCATGGTACTATGACATCCTTTATTACATCAAGGATCAACAATATCCCAAACATGTAACGAAGACTAATAAAAAGACTATCAGAAGGCTGGTTATGGGATTTTTTCTTGATGGAATAATCTTATACAAAAGGAGTCATGATCAAGTATTGCTCAGATATGTCCATACTCTTGAAGCCAAAAGGATCTTAGAAGAAGTTCATGAAAGGATTTACGGCACACATGCTAATAAACATCAGATGGCCAAGCAAATCATGAGAGTGGGTTATTACTGGTTGATCTTCAAGAAAGACTGCATCAATTATGCTAAAAAATGCCATAAGTGTCAAATCTATGCAAACAAGATCAATGTCCCTCTAGCCCCACTTCACGTCATGACATCCCCGTGGCTCTTCTCCATGTGGGGTATTGATGTGATCGGGCTGATCACCTCTAAAGCTTCCAGTGGGCATCACTTTATCTTGGTAGCAATCGACTATTTCACCAAATGGGTGGAGGCTACTTTGTATGCTAATGTCACTCAATCAACCATTTGTAAATTTGTCAAGTGGGACATTATTTGTAGATATGGCCTCTCAAACCAAATTATCACAGACAATGCAAGCAACTTAAACAATAAAATGATGCAAGCAGTTTGCTTATAGTTCAAGATCCAACATCATAATTCTGTCCTTTATCACCCAAAGATGAATGGGGCAGTCGAGGTGGCTAATAAAAACATCAAAAGAATAGTTAAGAAAATGGCTGAGACTTACAAAGATTGGCATGAGAAGCTATCCTTTGCACTTCATGCCTATCAGACCTCAGTTCACACTTTCATGAGCGCTACCCCATTCTTCCTTATTTACGAGATGGAAGCTGTATTGCCTATCAAAATAGAGATCCCTACTCTCAGAGTCTTGACGGAAACCAAACTTGAAGAGGCTGAATGGGTCAAGAACAGATATGACCGGCTTAACTTCATTGAGGAAAAATGCATGAAAGCCATCTGCCATGGTTAAATGTATGAAAGACGCATAATTTGAGCCCATGATAAAAAGATGTTCCTATGATAATTTCATAAAGATCCTCCTAATTCATAAAGATGCATGGGGCAACTGGACCTCTAATTAGGAAGGACTATATGTCATGAAGCAAGC
>JBBYHK010104566.1:0-28683 GCA_038382065.1 Adansonia grandidieri | reverse complement strand
AAGATCCTCCTAATTCATAAAGATGCATGGGGCAACTGGACCTCTAATTAGGAAGGACTATATGTCATGAAGCAAGCCTTCTCCAGAGGGACCCTAATCTTATAAAAAATGGATAGTATGCCTTGCCTAACCCAGTCAACTCAGATTTCATCAAGAAATATTTCACGTAGAGGGCGACAATCTGAAAAAGCATCCTTAAAAAAAAACAACAAAAAAAAGTAAAAACAAAAAAAAAACCAAAAAATAAAAAAAAAAAACAAAAAGGGGTCTAGATGAAAATTCAAAAAGGGCATCTAGGTAACCAACCCAAATAAAGTTGAAAACCCATAATGGCAACTTGAGAAGATCAATTTTGATTAGGCATAGACTGAGATCACTTACATAATAAAATGAAGTAATCCTAAGGATCTTTCGAAGATCAGCTCATGCTAGTCACATTCATTGTTCAAGAAAGATCCTAGAAAACACCTAAAGAACATTCATGTCGTGATCGTCAGAGGCATCTTTTGCCCAAAAGATTATCCTTCTGGCCATCACTTGTTTTTCAAAAGATATACTAAGTTATGCCTCTTTGTTGTAATGAATAAATATTGCCTTGTTTTTTTAACCCCTGTACAATGCTCATTGCACTTGTCATTTAACTGATAATGTTTGATAATCAACTGAAATATGCATAAGGACATCTTGATATTACATCAAAAGGAAAAGAAAAACACAGGGAACTCAGTTCATGCCTTGATTGTCAAGATAATGCAATTTTTGCATCAAAACACCTGCTTGGCATGACTATACACCAAACCATTTTTAGCTTTCACAAGTCACATGTTAAGAAAAACCATTTTAACTTAACCAAATATCAACCTATGTGTTCTATTAGAATCCTATCAAAACCAAAGACATCGACCTGATCAATCAAATAGTCTCCAAATTATTGGTAATACCTTTCAATTGTCAGGAAAACAATTTAGCCTTCTGAACTGGGAAATGCAATAATCCAAATTCTTGAGAATAGATTTTTTGTCGTATCCTCAGTGGAGCTAGGACAAGCTATAATCCCTAGCAAGAATAGGAAAATTCTCGTCCATAGTTGCAACAAAGATGAATTGCCATCCCTATGAAAGTTTGAATGACATACAAGAAAAACTATGACTATATTCTATGTTAGACTTCATATCATGTAATCATGATAGTATTCCACATCATGCATTCATAGTACCATCACACATCATGATTTTTGCAATGTTACTTCAAGCCAGGTTCACTAAATCTCCAAGGAGTCCCTAGTAAGAACTCCAAGCCTCATAAACCAAGCGTTATTTAGGAGGCACCTATCAAGAAACCTTTTTAAGCCCACACAAGCTAGTGGCAACAAACTTGTCTATAAATAACCAGATGCTGATCATACCCACATAAAGCCTACAAGTTAGTGGCACCCTTTTTAAAGCCCATAAGGTAGTGGCACACTTTTCAAAGCCTAGAAGCCAGTGGCACCTTTTCAAAGCCAAAAAGTTAGTGGCACCCTTTTCAAAGCCTACAACTCAGTGGCACCCTTTTTAAAGCCACAAGTCAGTGGTACCTCTTTAAAGCCAATAAATTAGTGGCACCTTTTCAAACCTACAAGTAAGTGGCATCTTTTCAAAGCCCACAAGTCAGTGGCACCCTTTTCAAAGCCCATAAGTTAGTG
The DNA here is from genome assembly GCA_038382065.1 of Adansonia grandidieri. Lineage (NCBI taxonomy): Eukaryota > Viridiplantae > Streptophyta > Magnoliopsida > Malvales > Malvaceae > Adansonia > Adansonia grandidieri. Next base: position 26,999 of record JBBYHK010104566.1, on the reverse strand, counting down.
GCACCTTTTCAAAGCACACACAAGCTGGTGGCATCTAGTCTAAGTCAAAGTTGCACAAGTTAGCGACACTCAAATTAAAGCCCACACAAGCTGTGGCACGCAAGTTTAAGTCAAAGTTCGCATAAGCTGACAGCACCTACATAAAAAATCGATGTTACCTTGTCCTTGCCTAAGGGGGTTAAACCTTAAAAAACCTAACACCCTAGTAGAGAGGGTAAACCCTAAAAATTCACTTAAACCTCTATCAAGATCACTACCAATACATTACAATTATGACAGCAAAGTATTAATTACAATTTATATCTTCATAAGTGTTCTAGGAGTGTCATTCCACCCTAGACAAAATAGTGTCTATTTGTCTTTGCCCTATTCCTGATTCCCAGTAATGGTCAAAGAGGGGTGGCTATAGACACCTTATTTTATCTTGGCTACTTTTTTAGCAACTTGAGGCATGGACATGAGAGGGGGCGATGATCGTTGCCGAACAAAAAAGTATTTTTGAGAAGTTCAAGAAGGCCTATGGATCATATCAAAGATAAATGCAAAGATATGGCATCAAAGGACATAGTTCAAGGTGTCTGGGGATGAAAGACATGAGAAAATTCATAATTTTGCTTAAATGTATCAATACTTATGTATGAGAACCAAGGCCTATGATTCTCATGTATTGATACAATGCTTATGTATCGATACATGATTTTCATGTATCGATACAATGCTTCAACGATCCAAAAATTTGAAATGTCCCTATTTGTATCAATAAAACATGTAAATGTATCGATACATAAGCTTATGTATCAATACAGGAGCTCATGTATCAATACTAGGCCATGCCAAGACCAAAACGTGCATTTTGTAAAGAAATGTATCAATACATATCAACATGTAATGATACAATGGTTCATAGTACTATTACAATGGTTCATAGTATCATACAATGATCATTGTATGGATACAATCAAGGTTTTTAGACCTAATGTATTGATACATTTTGTAATGTATCAAAACATACAGGCCATTTTCCATGTTTTGGGTATTTTGACTCATCCACCACTAATCCAAAACTCGATTTTAACTCATTTTTTTTCCATTAGAAAAGATCAAAACCCGTATCAAATTACAAATTTGGACTTTCGAATTAATCAAAACATTTTTTGAAGTCTAAATTAGATCAAAAAGGTCAATGTCACATGATCACCTTACTCCTCCCTAGTTTGTTGACCAAGATCACCATCAGCCACTTTATTCATTGGAAAATCATTTCAGCATTTAAACTAGCTACCCTATGTCCATCACATTGGTAGTAAGTTTCTCCTTATAGCCACTATATAGCCACCAAGCTGATATCACTTTGTCCCCTTTGAGAAGTGACCAAAAACACCTTTAATTTGGCTCTAAAATGCTGGTATAAGTAGACCACTTATATCTCAGCTAAGAAGGTTAGATTCTAGCTAATTTTTAGCTTCCAAAACACATTCACACATCAAGAAATCCAAATCCTATAGCTCTTTACTCAACACCAAAAAATAGCCCCAAAACACTCACTCTCAACCACTACACATTTTGAAAATCAACCTCATCCATACCAAAACCAAAATGTCATTGTTTTTCTCTTTTTCTTACTTATTAACAACAAGGAAAAGAGGAAAATTCAAGCCATCTCTGCTGCTCCAACTATTTGGCCAAAAAATGAAGTTTTGTTGGCATAACTTCCTACTTTATCCCTTTCATTTTTTTACTTTCTAGCATCTTCATCATTTTAGTGAGCTTTCTAGGTTCCCATCACCCTCTTAGGATTTTCATGCTTTATTGTGGCCTTTGGTTATGGTAGTTTAGGATTTGGATGCCTTAATGCCCCTTTGATATGCAAAATGCCTCATTTCATCCTCATTATTTTGATAGCTCTTGCTTATGCATTTTATGCCATATCCATGCATCTCATTATGATAAATCCATGTATGAATCCTTAGCTTAACACATCTCAAGCATATTTATACATTAGCTTAAATCTTACCATGAATCATTATCATTTCTAGCATCCATAATATTTTTTTATCAATGTGAATAATACTTTTTTTGTCTAGACCATTGGTAAAGTTAGCATCCCCATTCATGTTATGTGCCATCCCTTTGTATGTTGATTGTCTTCTCTTTGTCTAAATGCATGTTTAATGGCTATCAAAAATTGGTTTTCAAAACCTCTATAAGCCAAGCATGTTAACCTTAACTAATGAGAATTAGCATGAACTCAGCATTTTCCTTAAATTTAACAAAACAAATCTTGGTGAAAATTAAGTTTTCCAGATCTGGAATCTTTGTTAAACGAGCTCGAATCTTCTGATTTTGCAATAAAAATAGCCTTACACTTTTTCTTGAAATGTTCGTGCTTTATTTTTTAGCCAAAACCTTGACTGGTATGATCAATGGGCTATTTCATCATCCCAAATTACTTTGAGGCTATGCAAATGAGTTCGCGATGCTCATACCACTTTTTCCCTTTAGTCATGGATGTTCGAATGTTGATGACTCAAGTTTGGACCCGTAAACATAAAGAAAATAATAAATATCATCTACTTTGCTTTGTCCCCTACTAGCAGTAGCAATATTACAAATTGAAAAATTATTTTAAAATCTCAAATGATTTTTCATGAATTTTATAACATTTTTCTTTGAAAGTTGCCAAAATATCTTTAAAACAAGGTCTTGTTCATCCCTAGATCAGTCCGGATGAAAGAGTTATGATTTTTCAAGCCTAAACTATCCAAAATCCCTATAGTTAACAAAGTGCATTCTAGTTGGGCCTTTTAGGCCCACTAAACAATTTTTCCAAATTTGTCTAACATTTTCCTAAAAGGTTCATGAAATTCCTTTTCTTGGAAGGTATTATTTGTAGTTTTTTTTACCAAATGAGTCTGAGATGATTTTTCAAAATTTGAAGTATCCTTTTCCTTGCAAGCTCTACTAGCAGTGTAATAATCTGAACTTGAAAAATTATTCCCTTGGAAAGTGACTGTTTGTGATATTGGGAACATTCTTAGATTGACCCTCATTAAGCTACCCTTCTAACGATATCTTGTCCACCCTCTAAAGCCTTCAAATCAATTTAGAATAAATTAAGAAAAAGGGATAGTGTGATGCTATCCCCTATTTTCAATTATGGTCAAAATTGAGTTATTTTCCCTAGCTTCGTCTCAAGACATTCAAATGTCACCATATCAACCCGATCAACCTCGATAACATGTTTTGACCTCCCATAGGCTCATATCAAGGCATGAATTATTATTTTTACATCTTTACCACCATCGTTCATAACTTCTTTTGCCAAAAATCATCAAAATGCTCACTCATTTTTTTTTAAATTACAAAGTTTTGTCAACTTAAGTTTTCTAACTTGACTCTCTAAAGAGTGTCAGATATGTCACTTTTGGGGATACTCTAACCTTGACCTTCTAAGAGGATACTTCAACCCTGTTCTTTCCAAAATTGTCAAGATTTAAAAATTTTCCTTTGTCAAAATTATTTGTCATCCTTGAGGATACTTTAACTCCGACCCTCTGAAGGGATACACTAACCCTATTTTTTAAAATTGTTAAGATTTAAAAATCTTTCTTTGTCAAAAAATTATTTATCATCCATGGGGATACTCTAACCTTAACCTTTCGAGGGGATACTCTAACCTTATTTTTCAAAATTGTCAAAATTTAAAAATCTTCCTTTGTTAAAAATATTATTTGTCATCTACAGGGATACTCTAATCCTAACCTTTTGAGGCAATACTTCAACCCCATTTTTTTAAAATTGTCAGGATTTAAAAATCTTCCTTTGTCAAAATTATTCATCATCCACAGGGATACTTTAACCCTGACCTTCTGGAGGGATACTCTAACCCCATTTTTTAAAATTGTCAAGATTTAAAAATCTTCCTTTGTCAAAAAATTATTTGTCATCCACAGGGATACTCCAGCCCAATCTTTTTGAAGGGATACTCCAACCTTATCTTTCATCTACAATCAAATTTTTCTCCTTCTCGAATTTCCATGAATGTGTCAAACAAACCTCGTTCAATCAAGAAACCTAAAGGCATCTTGAAAATTGTCGATTCGATTATTTGTAAATAATCAATGCCAATTGCGAGATAAATTCCAAAAGTCCATCCCTTTTCTTTACCATTGCATTGAATGATCCATGTTGTGTTACTCCATTTATTGTTTTACTAACGTGATTTCTTTGTGATGATTATTTGCAATCATGTTTTCCAATCACTTCAAATAAATTAAAGGTAATGTTCTGCATAGGTATCTTTCCAGTGCCCAAAGTGGAACATTCCATTTTCAAAGTAAAATCTAGAGGTCATTTTTATTAAAAATTTTATATTCCCCATCTATCCTTGGCGTATATGAGATTAAATTTTTTCATCAAAACCTCGATTTTTATTTCTATAAAATTGATGCATTAAAAAGGGTTATATCAAAATAGTGATGAGTTGAGATCGAAAGGTTCGTATCTCATGATGCGTAACCAACTCCCGAACCTAAACGATGAATCTTTGTACAATGTAGACCACGAGATCGATGTTTTGAGTTTCGTAACTCAAAACATAGGTTTCAATAGGCATCCAGTCATGCTTAGCTCGAAATGATCGGTGATGACTCCATGCATTGGCCATTTCATGATGGTCATTCAAGACAATAAAATGAGCAATTTGTCTTATGGTCCCCTTTACTGTATCACAAGGCAAGAATCCATACATTCCTATTCTCATCACATCATGAAAGAAAAGTCTCGATCAAGAAAACATTTCTAAATTAAAAAAATATTTTAAGTTGTATGCACCCATGGATTTGCGGGGATCTATCTCAGGGTACGTTATGATAAAGGAAAGCTTTCCTTGCTAAATGAAAGCATCAATATTATGTATCCCAATAAGCAGAACATGATTGTAGAGCCCAACCATAAGAAGAATGAAGATTATTATGAGAATCCGAGTTTGTCTTATTTAATGTATGAACTTTGATTATAATGAAAATAGTGGAGAGAATGCTTTTCATGCCAAACCAAAGCACCAATATCATTTATCCCAGTGAGGAGAACATGATTGTAGTACCAATAACAAAGAAAATAGAGATAATTATGAGAATCCAGGTTTAATTCGTTTGACGGATGAACTTTGATTATAAGGAAAATTATGGAAAGAAAAGCTTCTCTTGTTGAACCAAAGCATCAATATCATGTATCGCAATAAGAACATGATCTACTACCTAATAAAAAAAGTAAAGACTATTATGAGAATCCAAGTTTGTCTTATTGACTAATGAACTTTGATTGTAAGGAAAATGGTGGAGATAAAGCTTTTCTTGCCAAACAAAAGAACCAATGTTATGTATCGTAATGACGAGAACATTATTGTAGTGTCGAATCACAAAAAAAAAGAAAAAGAGATTATTATGAGAATCCAAGTTTGTCTTATTTGACGGATGAACTTTGATTTTATGGAACATGTGGAAAGAAAAGTTTTTCTTGCCAAACCAAGGCATTAGTATCATGTATCCGAATGAGGAGAACATAATTACAGTGCTAAATCACAAAAAAAAATAACGATTATTATGAGAATCTAAGTTTGTCTCCTTTGATGGATGAACTTTGATTATAAGGAAAATGGTGGAGAGAAAAGCTTTTATAGCTAAAGCAAAGCACCAATATCATGTACCAAAGAGGAGAACGTTGTTGTAGTGCTTAATAACAAAAAAATGGAGATTGTTATGAGAATCCAAGTTTGTCTCGTTTGATGAATGAAGTTTGATTCTATGGAAAATGGTGGAAAGAAAAGCTTTTCTTAACAAACCAAACCAAAGCATCAATATCATCTATCTCAATAAAGAGAACATGATGTAGTGCCCAACCATAAAAAGAATGAAGATTATTATGAGAATTCAAGTTTGTCTCATCTGGTAGATGAACTTTGATTATAAGGAAAATGGTGGAGACAAAGCTTTTCTTGCTAAACCAAAGCACCAATATCGTTGATCCCAAAGAGGTGAACGTGATTCCAATGCCCAATAACAAAAAAATGGAGATGATTATGAGAATCCAAGTTTATCTCATTTGACAAATGAACTTTAATTCAAGGGAAAATTATGGAAAGAAAAGCTTTTCTTGCCAAACCAAAGCATCAAGATCATGTATCTCAATGAAGAGAACATGATGTATTACCCAATCACAAAAAGAATGAAGATTATATGAGAATCTAGCTTGTTTGACAGAATAACTTTATTGCAAGGAAAATAGAGGGGAGAAAGTGTTTCTTGCCAAACCAAAGCACCAATATCGTGTATCCCAATGAGGAGAACATGATTATAGTGCCAAATCACAAAAAATAGAGATTATTATGAGAATTTAAATTAGTCTCATTTAATGAGCAAACTTTAGTTTTATGTAAAATGTGGAAAGAAAAGCTTTTCTTGCCAAACCAAAGCATCAGCATCTTGTATCTCAATGAGGAGAACATGATTAGGGTGCCCAATCATAAAAAAATGAAGATTGTTATGAGAATCCAAGTTTATGTCATTTGACTGGTAAACTTTGATTATAAGGAAAATGGTAGAGAGAGAAGCTTTTCTTGCAAAATTAAAGCACCAATATCATGTATCCCAATGAGTAGAACATGATTATATTGCCCAATCATGGAAAGAATAGAGATTATTTTGAGAATCATTGCTTGTCAAAGTTGACAGATGAACTTTGATTCTAAGGAAAAAGGTAAAGGGAAAAGTTTTTCTTGGAAAGATAAAGCACCAATTTCATGTATCCCAATGAGGAGAACATATTGTCATGCTGATTCAAAAAAAATGGAGATTATTACAAGAATCTGAGTTTGTCTCATTTGATGGGCGAACTTTGATTCTATGGAAAGTGTGGAAAGAAAAGCTTTTCCTTCCAAACCAAAGCAACAGTATCATGTATCCCAATGTGTAGAACATGATTGTAATGCCCAATCCCAAAATGAATAGAGATTATTACAAGAATCATCATTTGTCTTAGTTGACAGACGAGCTTTAATTTAAAGAAAAATGGTGAAAAAGAAAGCTTTTCCTACAAAACAAAATAATCAATATTGTGTATCCCAATAAGGAGCACATTATTCTAGTGCCCAACCATAAAAAGAATGAAGATTATTATGAGAATCCAAGTTTGTCTCCTTTGAGAGACAAACTTTGATTATAAGAAAAATGGTGGAGAGAAAGCTTTGCTTGCCAAACCAATGCACCAATATCATTTATCCCAATGAGGAGAACGTCCTTATAGTGCCCGTAACAAAATAATAGAGATGATTAACTTTGATTGTAGGGAAAATAGTGGAAATGAAAGCTTTTCTTGCAAAACCAAATCAATATCATGTATCCCAATGAGGAGAACATGATGAAAGGCCCAATAATAAAATAAAAGTTATTATGAGAATCCAAATTTGTCTCATTTGATGGACGAACTTTCATTGCAAGGAAAATGGTAGAGAGAGAGCACTTATTTCCAAAGAAAAACACCAATAGCATGTATCCCAATAGGAAGAACATGATTGTAGTGTTGAATCACAAGAAAATAGGGATTATTATAAGAATTAAAGTTTGTCCTATTTGATAGATGAACATTGATGTTATGGAAAATATGGAAGGAAAAGCTTTTGTTTCCAAACAAAGGCATCAGTACCATGTATCTCAATAAGGGAAACATGATTACGGTGCCCAATCACAAAAAAATAAATATTATTACGAGAATCCAAGTTTATCTCATTTGACATTTGAACTTTGATTATAAGGAAAATAGTAGAGAGAAAAGCTTTTATTGCCAAACCAAAGCACCAATATCGTGTACCTAAACAGGAGAATATGATTCTAGTGCCCAATGACAAAAAAATTAAGATTATTATGAGAATTTAAGTTTGTCTCGTTTGATAGATGAACTTTGATTCTAGGGAAAATGGTGAAAGGAAATGCTTTTCCTGCCAAACTAAAGCATCAATAACATGTAACTCAATGAAGAGAACATGATGCAGTGCCTAATCACAAAAAAAATGAAGATTGTTATGAGAATCCAAGTTTGTCTTGTTTGATGGTTAAACTTTGATTGCAAGGAAAATGGTGGAGAGAAAACGTTTCTTGCCAAACCAAACACCAATATCGTGTATCCAAATACGGAGAACATGATTGTAGTTCCAAATCACAAAAAAGGGAGATTGTTATGAAAATCCAAGTTTGTCTCATTTGACAGATGAATTTTGATTTTATGGAAAATGTGGAAAAAATAGTTTTTCTTCCCAAACTAAAGGATCAGCATCATGTATCCCAATGAGGAGAACATGATTGGGGTACCCAATCACAAAAAAAATAAAGATTATTACGAGAATCCAAGTTTGTCTCATTTGACAGATGAACTTTGACTATAAGGAAAATGGTTGAGAGAAAAGCTTTTATTGCCAAACCAAAGCACCAATATCATGTGCCGAAAAAGGAGAATGTGATTGTAGTGCCTAATAACAAAAAAAAATGGAGATTATTATGAGAATCCAAGTTTGTCTCGTTTAATTGATGAACTTTGATTCTAGGGAAGATGGTGAAAGGAAAACCTTTTCTTGCCAAACTAAAGCATGAATATCATGTATCTCAATAAGGGGAACATGATGTAGTGCTCTATCATAAAAAGATTGAAGATTGTTATGAGAATCCAGGTTTATCTTGTTTGATGGATAAACTTTGATTGTAAGGAAAATGCTGGAGAGAAAGCGTTTCTTGCCAAACCAAAGCATCAGCATCATGTATCCCAATGATAAGAACATGATTGTCACACCGATTCACAAAAAAAAATAAAGATTATTATGAGAATCCAAGTTTGTCTTATTTGATGGATGAACTTTGATTATAAGGAAAATGGTAGAGAGAAAAGCTTTTCTTGCCAAACCAAAGCACCAATATTATGTACCTAAAAAGGAGAACATGATTATAGTACCCAGTAACAAAAAATAGAGATTATTATGAGAATCCCAGTTTATCTTGTTTGACAACTGAACTTTGATTCTAGGGAAAATGGTGGAAAAAAGCTTTTCTTGCCAAACCAAAGCATCGATATCATGTATCTCAATAAGGATAACATGATGCAGTGCCCAATTACAAAAAGATTAAAGATTGTTATGAGAACTCAAGTTTGTCTCATTTGACGGATGAACTTTGATTATAAGGAAAATGATGGAGAGAAAAGCTTTTATTGCCAAACCAAAGCACTAATATCGTGTACCCAAGGAGGAAAACGTGATTGCAGTGATCAATAGCAAAAACATGCAAATTATTATGAGAATCCAATATCATTTGACATACAAACTTTGATTCTAGGAAACATGGTGGAAAGAAAAGCTATTTTTGCCAATCCAAAGGATCAATATCATTTATCTCAATAAGAAGAACATGATGTAGTGCCCAATCATAAAAAGAATGAAGAATATTATGAGATTCCAAGTTTGTGTCATTTGACAGATGAACTTTGCTTGTAAGGAAAATGGTAGAGAGAAAGCTTTTATTGCCAAACCAAAGCACCAATAATGTATATCCTAATGAGGAGAACATGATTGTAGTGCCGAATGAGAAAAAAATGGAGACTATAATGAGAATCCAAGTTTGTCTCAGCTGATAGCCAGACTTTGATTTTATGGAAAATGCGGAAAGAAAAGCTTTTCTTGCCAAACCAAAGCATCAGTATCATGTTCACAATGAGAAAAACATGATTGTGATGCCCAATCAAAAAATAAGGGTTATTACGAGAATCCAAGTTTGTCTTAATTGACAGATGAACTTCGATTATAAGGAAAATGGTGGAGAGAAAGCTTATATTGCCAAGCCAAAGCACCAATATCGTGTACCCAAAGAGAAGAACGTGATTGTAGTGCCCAATAACAAAAAAAATAGAGATTATTATAAGAATCGAAGTTTATCTCATTTCACAGATGAACTTTCATTCTAGGGAAAATGATAGAAAGAAAAGCTTTTCTCGCTAAACCAAACCATGAATATCATGGATCTCAATGAGGGGTACATGATGTAATGCCCAATTACAAAAAGAATAAAGATTATATGAGAATCCAAGTTTATCTCATTTGATGGAAGAACTTTAATTGGAAGGAAAATAGTGGAGAGAAAGCGTTTCTTGCCAACCAAAGCACCAATATCGTGTATCCCAATGAGGAGAACATGATTGCAGTGCCGAATCAAAAGACGGTGGAGATTATTATGAGAATCCAAGTTTGTCTCATTTGATAGATGAACTTTGATTCTGTGGAGAATGTTAAAAGAAAAGCTTTTCTTGCCAAACCAAAGCATCAATATCAAGTATCCCAATAAGGAAAACATCATTGTGATGCTCAATCACAAAAAAATGAATATTATTATGAAAATCTAAGTTTGCCTTATTTTTACAAATGAACTTTGATTATAAGGAAAATGGTGGAGAGAAAAGCTTTTATTACTAAATCAAAGCACCAATATCATGTACCCAAAGGGGAGAACGTGATTGTAGTGATAAATAAAAAAAATGCAGATTAATACTAGAATATAAGTTTGTCTGAGTTTGTCTTGTTTGACAAACAAACTTTGATTCTAGAGAAAATGGTCAAAAGAAAAGCTTTTCTTGCCAAACCAAAGCATCAATATCATGTATCTCAATGAGGAGACCATGATGTAGTGCCCAATTACAAAAAGAATGAAGATTATTATCAGAATTTATGTTTGTGCCATTTGATAGATGAACTTTCATTGTAAGGAAAACACTAGAGAGAAAACTTTTGTTGCCAAACCAAAGCACCAATATCATGTATCCTAATGAGGGGAACATGATTGTAGTACAGAATCACAAAAAAATAGAGATTATAATGAGAATCCAATTTTGTCTCATTTGATAGATGAACTTTGATTTTATGGAAAATGTGGAAAGAAAAGCTTTCCTTGCCAAACCAAAGCATCAAGATCATGTATCCTAATGATGAGAACATGATTGTAGTGTCCAATCCAAAAATAAAGATTATTATGGGTATCCAAGTTTGTCCCACTTGATGAATGAACTTCGATTATAAGGAAAATGATGGAGAGAAGCTTATATAGCCAAGCCAAAGCACCAATATCGTGTACCCAAAGAGAAGAACATGATTTTAGTGCCTAATAAAAAAAGAAATAAAGATTATTACGAGAAATTAAGTTTGTCTCATTAGATGGATGACATCTTATTCAATCAAAAATGTGGAAAGAAAACCTTTGCTTGCCAAACCAAAGCTTCAATATCATGTATCTCAATGAGGGTCACATGATGTAGTGCCCAATTACAAAAAGAATAAAGATTATTAGAGAATCCAGGTTTGTCTCGTTTGACGTATGAATTTTGATCGGAAGGAAACTAGTAGGGAGAAAGCATTTCTTGCCAAAACAAAGCACCAATACGTGTATGCCAATGAGGAGAACATGATTGTAGTGCCGAATCACAAAACAATAGATATTATTATGAGAATCCACATTTGTCTCATTTGATGAATGAATTTTAATTCTACAAAAAATATGGAAAGAAAAGCTTTTCTTGGCAAACCAAAGCATCAAGATCATGTACCCTAATGAGGAAAACATGATTGCAGTGCCTAATTAAAAAAAATTACGATTATTATGAGTATCCAAGTTTATCTCAATTGATAGATGAACTTTGATTATAAAGAAAATGGTTGAGAGAAAAGCTTATATAGCCAAGCCAAAAGACTAATATTATGTACCGAAAGAGACAAACATGATTGTCATGTCCAATAACAAAAAAATAGAGATTATTACGAGAATCCAAGTGTGTCTCATTTGATGGATGAACTCTAATTCTATGGAAAATGTGGAAAGAAAAGCTTTGCTTGCCAAACCAAAGCATCAATATCATGTATCTCAATAAGGGGAACATGATGTAGTGCCTAATTACAAAAAGAATAAAGATTATTATAGAATCCAAGTTTGTCTCGTTTGATGGATGAACTTTGATTGGAAGGAAAATATTAGGGAAAAAGCATTTCTTGCCAAACCAAAGCACCAATACCATGTATCCCAATGAGGAAAACATGATTGTAGTGTCGAATCATAAAACAATAGAGATTATTATGAGAATCCATGTTTGTCTCGTTTGACAAAAAAATTTAATTCTATGGAAAATGTGGAAAGAAAACCTTTTCTTGCCAAAGCAAAGCATCAAGATCATCTATCCTAATGAGGAAAACATGATTGCAGTGCCCAATCAAAAAACAAGATTATTATGAGTATCCAAGTTTATCTCACTTGATGGATGAACTTTCATTATAAGGAAATGATGGAGAGAAAAGCTTATATTGCCAAACCAAAGAACCAATATCTGGCACCCAAACAGAAGAAAGTGATTGTAGTGCCCAATAATAAAAAAATAAAGATTATTACAAGAATCCAATTTTGTCTTATTTGATGAACAAACTTTCATTCTAGAGAAAATGTGAAAAAAAAAAGCTTTACTTGCCTAACCAAAGCATCAATATTATGTATCTCAATGAGGGAAACATGATGTAGTGCCCAATTGCAAAAAGAATAAAGATTATTAGAGAATCCAGGTTTCTTTCGTTTGACGGACGAACTTTGATTAAAAGGAAATAGTGGGGAGAAAGCGTTTCTTGCCAAACCAAAGCACCAATATCATGTATCCCACTGAGGAGAACATGATTGTAGTGCCAAATCATAAAACAATGGAGATTATTACAAGAATCTATGTTTTCCTTGTTTGACGAAAGAACTTTGATTCTATGGAAAATGCGAAAAGAAAAGCTTTTTTTCCATACTAAAGCATCTGTATCATCTATCTTGACAGGGAGAATATGATTGTCATGATGATTCATAAAAAAATAGAGATCATCACGAGAATCAAAGTTTGTCTCATTTGATGGATAAACATTGATTTTATGGAAAATGTGAAAAGAAAAGCTTCTCTTGCCAAATCAAAGCATCGGTGTCATGTATCCCACGAGGAGAACATGATTGTGGTGCCTAATCACAAAAGAATGAAGATTATTATGAGAATCCAAGTTTGTGTCATTTGACAGATGAATTTTAATTCTAGGGAAAATAGTGGAAAGAAAAGTTTTTCTTGCCAAGGCAAAGCATCAATATTATGTATCACAATGAGAAAAACATGATATAGTGCCTAATCATAAAAAAAAATAAGATTATTATGAGAATCCAAGTTTGTGTCATTTGACAGATGAACTTTGATTGAAAGGAAAATGCTGGAGAGAAAGCTTCTGTTGCCAAACCAAAGCACCAGTATCATGTATCCCAATGAGGAGAACATGATAGTAATGCCAAATCACAAAACAATGGAGATTATTATAAGAATCCATATTTGTCTTATTTGATGGATGAACTTTAATTCTATGGAAAATGTAGAAAGAAAAGCTTTTCTTTCCAAACCAAAGCATCTATATCATGTACCCCAAGAAGGAGAATATGATTGTCATGCTGATTCACAAAAAAAATGGAGATTATTACGACAATCAAAGTTTGTCTCATTTGATGGATAAACTTTGATTCTACGGAAAATGTGGAAAGAAAAGCTTTTATGGCCAAATCAAAGCATCAGTATCATGTATCCCAATGAGGAGAACATGATTGCGGTGCCCAATCATAAAAGAATGAAGATTATTATGAGAATCCAAGTTTGTGTCGTTTGACAGATGAACTTTGATTCTAGGGAAAATTTTAGGAAAAAAAGCTTTTCTTGCCAAGGCAAACAATCAATATTATCTATCTCAATAAGAAGAACATGATGTAGTGCCCAATTATGGGAATTCAAGTTCGTGTCATTTGATGGATAAACTTTGATTGTAAGAAAAATGGTGGAGAGAAAGCTTTTGATGCCAAATAAAAGCACCAATATCGTGTATCCCAATAACAGGAACGTCATTGTAGTGCTGAATCATAAAAAAATGGAGATTATAATGAGAATTCACGTTTGTCTCATTTGACAGACAAACTTTGATTTTATGGAAAATGTGGAAAGAAAAGCTTTTCTTGCTAAACTGAAGCATCAAGACCATGTATCCCAATGAAGAAAACATGATTGCGGTGCCCAATCAAAAAAAAATGAAGATTATTGTGATTATCCAAGTTTGTCTCACTTGACGGATGGACTTTGATTATATGGAAAATGGTAGAGAGAAAAGCTTATATTGCCAAACCAAAGCACCAATATTGTGCACCCAAAGAGAAGAATGTGATTGTAGTGCCCAATAATAAATAAATGGAGATTATTTCGAGAATCCAAGTTTGTCTTGTTTGATGGACAAACTTTCATTCTAAGGAAAATATGGAAAGAAAAGCTTTGCTTGCCAAACAATAACATTAATATCATGTATCTCAATGAGAGGAACATAATGTATGCCCAATTACAAAAAGAATGAAGATTATTTCAGAATCCAAGTTTATCTCGTTTGAGGGACAAACTTTGATTAGAAGGAAAATAGTAAGGAGAAAGGGTTTCTTGCCAAACCAAAGCACCAATATCGTGTATCCCAATGAGGAGAACATGATTGTAGTGTCGAATCGTAAAACAATAGAGATTATTACGAGAATCCATGTTTGTCTTGTTTGATAGACAAACTTTAATTCTATGGAAAATGTGGAAAGAAAAGCTTTTCTTTCCAAACCAAAGCATCTGTATCATGTATCCCAAGAAGGAGAATATGATGGTCATGCTAATTCAGAAAAAAATGGAGATTATTACGAGAATCAAAGTTTGTCTCATTTGATGGATGAACTTTGATTCTATGGAAAATGTGGAAAGAAAAGCTTTTCTTCCCAAATCAAAGCATCAGTATCATGTATCCCAATAAGGAGAACATGATTGTGGTGCCCAATCATAAAAGAATAAAGATTATTATGAGAATCCAAGTTTGTCTTGTTTGATGGATGAACATTGATTCTAGGGAAAATGGTGGAAAGAAAAGCTTTTCATGCCAAACCAAAGCATCAATATCATGTATCTCAATGACGAGAACATGATGTAGTGCCCAATCACAAGAAGAATAAAGATTATTGTGAGAATCCAAGTTTATGTCATTTGATGTATAAACTAGATTGTAAGGAAAATGGTAGAGAGAAAACTTTTGTTGCCAAACCAAAGCACCAATATCGTGTATCCCAATGAGGAGAACATGATTGTAGTGCCAAATAAAAAAATGGAGATTATAATGAGAATCCAAGTTTATCTCATTTGACAGACAAACTTTGACTTTATGGCAAACGTGGAAAGACAAGCTTTTCTTGCCAAACCAAAGCATCAATATCACGTATCTCAATAAGTGGAACACAATGTAGCACCCAATTATGAAGATTATTAGAAAATCCAAGTTTATCTCATTTAAGGGATGAACTTTCATTGGAAGGAAAATAGTGGGGAGAAAGCATTTGTTTCCAAACCAAAGCACCAATATCATGTATCCCAATAAGGAGAACATGATTGCAGTGCCAAATCACAAAACAATGGAGATTATTGGAATCCATATTTATCTCTTTTAACAGATGAGCTTTAATTCTATGGAAAATGTGGAAAGAAAAGCTTTTCTTTCTAAACCAAAGCATCTATATCATGTATCCTAATGAGGAGAATATGATTGTCGTGCTGATTCACAATAAAAATAAAGATTATTACGAGAATCAACATTTCTCTCATTTGATGCATGAACTTTGATTCTATGGAAAATATGGAAAGAAAAGGTTTCTTGCCAAATTAATGCATCAGTATCATGAATCCCAATGAGGAGAACATGATTGTGGTGCCTAATTAAACAAAAAAAGATTATTATGAGAATCCAAGTTTGCTCGTTTGACGAACGAACTTTGTTTCTAGGCAAAATGGTGGAAAGAAAGGCTTTTCTTGCCAAGCCAAAGCATCAATATCATGTATCTCAATGAGGAGAACATGATGTAGCGCCTAATCACAAAAAGAATGAAGATTATTATAAGAATCCAAGTTTGTGTCATTTGATGGATAAACTTTAATTGTAAGGAAAATGGTGGAGAGAAAGCTTTTGTTTCCAAACCAAAGCACCAATATCATGTATACCAATGAGGAAAACGTGATTGTAGTGTCAGATCACAAAAAAATGGAGATTATAATGAGAATCCAAGTTTGTCTCATTTGACAAATGAACTTTGACTTTATGGAAAATGTAGAAAGCAAAGCTTTTCTTGCCAAACGAAAGCATCAAGATCATGTTATCCTAATTAGAAGAACATGTTGTGGTGCCCAATCAAAAAACAATAATGATTATTACAAGTATCCAAGTTTGTTTTACTTGATGGTTGAACTTTGATTATAAGGAAAATGGTTGAGAGAAAAACTTATACTGCTAAACCAAAGCATCAATATCGTGCACCCACAGAGGAGAACATGATTGTAGAGCCTAATAACAAAAAAATGGAGATTATTACAAGAATCAAATTTTGTCTCGTTTGGGGGACAAACTTTCATTCTACGAAAAATGGTGGAAAGAACAGCTTTTCTCACCAAATCAAAGCATCAATATCATGTATCTCAATGAGGGGAACATAATGTAGTGCCTAATTACAAAAGGAATGAAGATTATTAGAGAATCCAAGTTTATCTTATTTGACAGATGAACTTTGATTAGAAGGGAAATAGTGGAGAGAAAGTCTTTCTTGCCAAACCAAAGCACTAATATCATCATCCCATCATAGAGAACATGACTGTAGTGATGAATCACAAAATAATGGGGATTATTACAAGAATCCATGTTTATCTTATTTGATTGGCGAACTTTAATTCTGTGGAAAATATAGAAAGAAAAGCTTTTCTTTCTAAACCAAAGCATCTGTATCATGTATCCCAACAAGGAGAATATGATTGTTGTACTGACTCACAAAAAAATAAAGATTATTATAAGAATCCAAGTTTGTCTTATTTGATGGACAAACTTTAATTCTATGGAAAATATAGAAAGAAAAGCTTTTCTTGCCAAACAAAACCAAACCAACGCATCAGCATCATGTATCCTAATAAGGAGAACATGATTGTCATGCTGATTCGCAAAAAATAGAGATTATTACAAGAATCCAAGTTTGTCTCATTTGATGGATGAACTTATATTCTATGGAAAATGTGGAAGAAAAGCTTTTCTTGCCAAATCGCTTTACTTGCCAAACTAAAGCATCATTATTAGTATCCCAATGAGGAGAACATGATGTAGTGCCTAACCACAAAAAGAATGAAGATTGTTATAAGAATCCAAGTTTGTCTCATTTGACAATCAAATTTTAATTCTATAGTGTTGCCAAGCCAAAGCTTCATTGTCATGTATCCTAATGAGGAGAACGTGATTGTAGTGCCGAATTACAAAATAATGGAGATTATTACAAGAACCCAAGCTTGTCTTGTTTGATGGATGAACTTTAATTCTATGGAAAATACGGAAAGAAAAGCTTTTCTTGCCAAACAAAACCAAACCAATGCATTAGCATCATGTATCCGAGCAAGGAGAACATGATTATCATGCTGATTCGCAAAAAAATGAAGATTATTACGAGAATCCAAGTTTGTCTCATTTGATGGATGAACTTTAATTCTATGGAAAGTATGGGAAGAAAAGCTTCTCTTGCCAAACCAAAGCATCAGTATCATGTATCCCAATAAGGAAAATATGATTGTGGTGCCCAATCACAAAAGATCAAAGATTATTATGAGAATCCAAGTTTGTCTCACCTGACGAATAAACTCTGATTACAAGGAAAATGGTGGGGAGAAAAGCTTTTCTTGTAAAATCAAGCACAATATCATGTACTCCAATGAGTAGAACATGACTGCAGTGCCTAATCACAAAAAGAATAGAGATTATTAGGAGAATCATCATTTGTCTCAGTTGAAGAATGAACCTTGATTTTAAGGAAAATGGTGGAGGGAAAAGCTTTTCTTTGGAAGCCAAAGCGCCAATATCATGTATCCCAATAAGGAGAACATGTTTGTTATGCTGATTCACATAAAAAATGAAGATTATTACAAGAATCCAAGTTTGCCTTATTTGATGGATGAACTTTAATTCTATGGAAAATGTGGAAAGAAAAGTTTTTCTTGCCAAACAAAACCAAACCAAGACATCAGCATCATGTATCCTAATAAGGAGAACATGATTGTCATGCTGATTTGCAAAAAAATAGAGATTATTATAAGAATGCGAGTTTGTCTCATTTGATGGATGAACTTTTATTCTATGGAAAATGTGGAAGAAAAGCTTTTCTTGCTAAACCAAAGCATCATTATCAAGTATCTCAATAAGGAAAACATGATTATGGTGCCTAATCACAAAAGAATGAAGATTATTAGGAGAATCCAAGTTTGTCTCACTTGACTAATGAACTTTGATTATAAGGAAAATGATGGACGGAAAAGCTTCTCTTGGAAAGCCAAAGCACCACTGTCTTGTATCCAAATAAGAAGAACATGATTGTCATGCCGATTCACATAAAAAATAGAGATTATTATGAGAATCCAAGTTTATATCATTTGATGGACGAACTTTGATTCTATGGAAATGTGGAAAGAAAAGCTTTTCCTACCAAACCAAAGCATCAGTATCATGTATCCTAAAAAGGAAAACATGATTGTGGTGCCCAATCACAAAAAAATGAATATTATTATGAGAATACAAGTTTGTCTCATTTGACGGATGAACTTTGATTATAAGGAAAGTGGGGGAAAAGCTTTTCTTGGAAAGCCAATGCTCCAATATCATGTATCCGAATGAGGAGAATGTGATTGTTATGCCAATTCATGTAAAGAAAGAAGAGTATTATGAGAATCCAAGTTTATCTTATTTGATGGGCAAACTTTGATTCTATGAAAATGTGGAAAGAAAAGCTTTTCTTGCCAAACCAAAGCATCAATATCAAATATCCTAATGAGGAAAACATGATTATGGTGCCCAATCACAAAAGAATGAAGATTATTTTGAGAATCCAAGTTTGCCTCACTTGACGGATGAACTTTGATTATAAAGAAAATGGTGGAGAGAAAAGCTTTTCTTGCAAAATCAAAGCACCAATATAGTGTATCCTAAAGAGTAGAACATGATTATGGTGCCCAATCATGAAAAGAATGGAGATTATTATGAGAATCGCCATTTGTCTCAGTTGATAGATAAACATTGATTATAAGAAAAACAGTGGAAGGAAAGCTTTTCTTGGAAAGCCAAAGCACTAATATCATGCATCCCATGAGGAGAACATGATTGTCATGCCGATTCACATAAAAATGGAGATTATTATGAGAATCCAAGTTTGTCTTACTTGGTGGATGAACTTTGATTTTATGAAATGTGGAAAGAAAAGATTTCTTCGCCAAACCAAAGCATCAATATCAAGTATCCCAATGAGGAAAACATGAATGTGGTGCCCAATCACAAAAGAATGAAGATTATTATGAGAATCCAAGTTTGTTTCACTTGACGGATGAACTTTGATTATAACGAAAATGGTGGAGAGAAAAGCCTTTCTTGTAAAATCAGAGCACTAATATTATGTACCTAATGAGCAAAACATGATTACAGTGCCTAATCACAAAAAAGATGGATATTATTTCAAGAATCGTCATTTGTCTTAGTTGACAGGTGAACTTTGATTCAATGAAAAATGGTGGAGGGAAAAGCTTTTCTCGAAAAGCCAAAGCACCAATGAGGAAAACATGGTTGTAGTGCCAAATCACAAAACAATGGAGATTATTATGAGAATCCAAGTTTATCTCGTTTGACGGATGAACTTTGATTGTAATAAAACATGTGGAAAGAAAACATTTTCTTGCCAAACCAAAGCATCAGTACCATGTATCCTAATGAGGGGAACATGATTGTCATGCCGATTCTTAGAAAAAAATAGATTATTATGAGAATCCATGTTTGTCTCATTTGATGGATAAACTCTGATTCTATGGAAAATGTGGAAAGAAAAGCTTTTCTTGCCAAACCAAAGTATCAGTATCATGTATCCCAATGAGCGGAGCATGATTGTCGTGCCGATTCATAAAAAAATAGAGATTATTACAAGAATCCATGTTTGTCTTATTTGACAAATATATTTGATTCTATGGAAAATGTGGAAAGAAAAGCTTTTCTTGCCAAACTAGAGCATTAGTATCATGTATCCCAATGACGAGAACATGATTGTGGTGCCCAATCACAAAAGAATGAAGATTATTATGAGAATCCAAGTTTGTCTCAATTAACGGATGAACTTTGATTACGAAGAAAATGGTGGAGAGAAAAGCTTTTCTTGCAAAATCAAAGCAACAATACCATGTATCCCAATGAGTAGAGCATGATTGTAGTGCCCAATCCTAAAAAGAAGAGAGATTATTATGAGAATCATCATTTGCCTCAGTTGACAAATGAACTTTGATTCTAAGGAAAATAGTGAAGGGAAAAGTTATTCTTAGAAAGCCAAAGCACCAATATCATGTATGCCAATGAGGAGAACATGATTGACATGCCGATTCATAAAAGAAATGGAGATTATTATGAGAATCCAAATTGTCTCATTTGATGAATGAACTTTGATTTTATGGAAAATATGGAAAGAAAAGATTTTCTTGCTAAGCCAAAGTCTCAGTATCAATTATCCCTATGAGAAAAATATTATTGTGGTGCCCAAGCATAACAGAATGAAGGTTATTATGAGAATCCAAGTATGTCTCATTTGACAAATAAACTTTGATTATAAGGAAAATGGTGGAGAGAAAAGCTTTTCTTGTAAAATTAAAGCACCAAGATCATGTATCCCAATGAATAAAACATGATTGTAGTGCCCAATCACAAAAAGAATGGCGATTATTAGGAGAATCGTTGTTTGTCTCAGTTGATGAATCAACTTTGATTCTAAGGAAAATGGTGAAGGGAAAAGCATTTCTTGGAAAGCCAAAGCACCAATATCATGTATCCCAATGAGGCGAACATGATTGTCATGCCTTTCACAAAAAAAAAAGGAGATTAGTACGAGAATTCAAGTTTGTCTCATTTGATGGACAAAGTTTAGTTGTAATAAAAAATGTGGAAAAAAAAGCTTTTCATGCCAAACCAAAGCACCAATATCGTGTATCCCAATGAGAACATGATTGTAATGCAAAATCACAAAAAAATGGAGCTTGTTGTGAGAATCCAAGTTTGTCTCATTTGATGGACAAACTTTGATTTTATGGAAAATGTGGAAAGAAAATCTTTTCATGTCAAACCAAAGCATAAGTATAATGTATACCAAATCAGAGAACCTGATTGTTGTGCCTAATCACAAAAAATTAAGATTATTACGAGAATCCGAGTTTGTCTCTTTTGCAGATAAATTTTGATTATAAGGAAAACGGTGGATAGAAAAGCTTTTATTGCCAAACCAAAGCCCCAATATCGGGTACCCAAAGAGGAGAACGTGATTGTAGTGCCCAAAAACAAAAAATAGAGATTATTATGAGAATCCAAGTTTGTCTCAATTGAAGAATGAACTTTGATTCTATGAAAAATGTGGAAAGAAAAACTTTTCTTACCAAACCAAGGTATCAGTATCATGTATCCTAATAAGGAGAACATGATTGTGGTGTGCAATCACATTAAGAATGAAGATTTTTACGAGAATCCAAGTTTGTCTCACTTCACAGATGAACTTTGAATATAAGGAAAATGGTATAGAGAAAAGCTTTTATTGCAAAATCAAAGCACCAATATCATGTATCCCAATGAGTAAAACATGATTGTAGTGCCCAATCACTAAAAGAATGGAGATTATTATGAGAATCATTGTTTCTCTCAGTTGATGGAGGAACTTTGATTATAAGAAAAAAAGGTGGAGAGGAAAGCTTTTCTTAGAAAATCAAAGACCAATAACACGTATCCCAATAAGAAGAACATGATTGTATTACCCAATCACAAAAGGAATGGAGATTATTGAGAGAATCATCGTTTATCTTAGTTGATGGACAAACTTTGATTCTAAGGAAAATGATGGAGGAAAAAGCTTTTCTTGGAAAGCCAAAGCACTAATATCATATATCCTAATGAAAAGAACATGATTGTCAAGTTGATTCACAAAAAAAATGCAGATTTTTACAAGAATCCAAGTTTGTCTCATTTGATGGTCAAATTTTGATTCTATGGAAAATGTGGAAAGAAAAGCTTTTCTTGCCAAACCAAAGCATCAGTGTCAAGTATCCCAAAGAGGAAAACATGATTATGGTTCCTAATCATAAGGGAATGAAGATTAATACGAGAATCCAAGGTTTTCTCACTTGATAGACGAACATTGATTATAAGGAAAATGGTGGAGAGAAAAGCTTTTCTTGCAAAATAAAAGCACCAATATTGTGTATCCCAATAGAAGAATATGATTGTAGTGCCCAGTCACAAAAGGAATGGAAATTGTTACGAGAATCATTGTTTGCCTTAGTTGACTGATGAACTTTGATTCTAAGGAAAATTATGGAAGGAAAACTTTTCTTGGAAAGCTAAAGCAGCAATATCATGTATCCCAATGAGGAGAACATGATTATTTTACCGATTCACAAAAAAATGCAGATTATTATGAGAATCCAACTTTGTCTCATTTG
This sequence comes from Adansonia grandidieri, assembly GCA_038382065.1. Taxonomy (NCBI): domain Eukaryota; kingdom Viridiplantae; phylum Streptophyta; class Magnoliopsida; order Malvales; family Malvaceae; genus Adansonia; species Adansonia grandidieri. Next base: position 4,331 of record JBBYHK010104566.1, on the reverse strand, counting down.
AGGGATGAACTTTGACCATAATAAAAAATATGGAAAGAAAACCTTTTCTTGCCAAACCAAAGCATTAGTATCATGTATCCCAATAAGGGGAACGTGATTGTCATGCTAATTCACAAAAAAATGGAGATTATCACAAGAATCCATGCTTGTCTTATTTGATTAAAGAACTCTTATTCTATGGGAAATATGTAAAGAAAAGCTTTTCTTGCCAAACCAAAGCATCAATATCATGTACCCCAATAAAGGGAAAATGTTCATCATGTTGATTCACAAAAAAAATAGAGATTATTATGAGAATCCATATTTGCCTCAATTGATGGATGGACTTTGACTCTATGGAAAATATGGAAAAAAAAAAGCTTTTATTGCCAAACCAAAGCATCAGTATCATGTATCCCAATGAGAAGAACATGATTGTGGTGCCCAATCACAAAAGAATGAAGATTATTACAAGAATCCAAGTTTGTCTCACTTGATGGATAAACTTTGATTACAAAGAAAATAGTGGAGAGAAAAGCTTTTCTTGGAAAATCAAAGCACCAATATCATGTATCCTAATGAGTAGAGCATTATTGTAATGCCCAATTACAAAAAGAAGGGAGATTATTACAAGTATCATTCTTTACCTCAATTAATGAGTGAACTTTGATTCTAAGGAAAATGGGGGAAGGAAAAGCTATTCTTAGAAAGCCAAAGTACCAATATCATGTATCCCAATGAGGAGAATATGATGGTCATGCCAATTCACAAAAAAAAATAGAGCTTATTATGAGAAACCAAGTTTGTCTCATTTGATGGATGAACTTTGATTATATGGAAAATATGGAAAGAAAAGCTTTTCTTGCTAAACCAAAGCATTAGTGTCAAGTATCCCAATGACAAAAACATGATTATGGTGCCCAATCACAAAAAAAATGAAGACTATTATAAGAATCCAAGTTTGTCTTACTTGACGGATAAACTTTGATTATAAGGAAAATGGTGGAGAGAAAAGCTTTTCTTGCAAAATCAAAGCACCAATATTATTATCCCAATTAGTAGAATCTGATTGTAGTGCCCAGTCACAAAAAGAGTGGAAATTGTTATGAGAATCATTGTTTGCCTTAGCTGACTGACAAACTTTGATTCTAGAGAAAATTATGGAGGGAAAAACTTTTCTTGGAAAGCCAAAGCAATAATATCATGTATCCCAAGGAGGAGAACATGATTGTTGTGCCATTTCACAAAAAAATGCAGATTATTATGAGAATCCAAGTTTGTCTCTTTTGATGGATGAACTTTGATTCTATGGAAAATGTAGAAAGAAAAACTTTTCTTGCCAACCCAAAGCATCAATATTATGTATCATAATAAGGAAAATATGACTGTGGTGCCTAATCACAAAAGAGTGAATATTATTATGAGAATCCAAGTTTGTCTCACTTGATGGATGAACTTTGATTATAAGGAAAATGGTTAAGAGAAAGCTTTTCTTGCCAAACCAACACACTAATATCGCATATCCCAATGAGATGAACATGATTATAGTGCTGAATCACAAAAAAATGGAGATTATTATGAGAACCCAAGTTTGTCTTATTTGATGGATGAACAATTATTTTATGGAAAATGTGGAAATAAAAGCTTTTCTTGCAAAACCAAAGCATCAGTGTCATGTATCCCAATAAGAAGGTGGTACCCAATCACAAGAAAATAAAGATTATTACGAGAATCCAAATTTGTCTCATTTGATGGATGAACTTTAATTATAAGGAAAATGGTAGAGAGAAAAGCTTTTATTGCCAAACCAAAGCACCAATACCATGTACCCAATGAGAACGTGATTGTAGTGCCTTACGACAAAAAATGGAGATTATTACAAGAATCCAAGTTTGTATCGTTTGATGGATGAACTTTGATTCTAGGGAAAATGGTGGAAAAAAGGCTTTGCTTGCCATACCAAAGCATCAATATCGTGTATCTCAATGAGGAGAACATGATGTAGTGCACAATCACAAAAAGAATAAAGATTATTATGAGAATCTAAGGTTGTTTCATTTGATAGATGAACATTGATTGCAAGCAAAATGGCAGAGAGAAAGCTTTTCTTGCCAAACCAAAGCACTCAATGAGAAGAACTTGGTTTTAGTGTCGAGTCACAAAAAAATGGAGATTACTATAGGAATCCAAGTTTGTCTTATTTGACGAATGAACTTTGATTTTATAGAAAATGTTGTAAGAAAAGCTTTTTTTATTAAACCAAAGCAATAGTAACAAGTATCCCAATGAGGAAGACATGATTGTCGTACACAATCATAAAAGAACAAAGATTATTATGATAATCTAAGTTTATCTCACTTGGAGAATGAATTTTAATATTAAGGAAAATGGTGGAGAGAAAGCTTTTCTTGCCAAACCAAAGCACCAATAATGTGTATCCCAATGGGGAGAACAAGACTGTAGTGCCAAATCACAAAAAAATAAAGATTATTGTGAGAATCCAAGTTTGTCTCATTTGACAGAAGAACATTGATTTTATGGGAAATGTGGAAAGAAAAGCTTTTCTTGCCAAACCAGACAACAATATCATGTATCCCAAAGAGGAGAATATGATTGTGATGCCAAATCACAAAAGAATGAAAATTATTATGAGAATCCAAGTTTGTCTCATTTGATCGATAAATTTTGATTATAAGGAAAATGGTGGAGAGAAAAGCTTTCATTGCCAAACCAAAGCACCGACATCGTCTACCGAATAAAGAGAACATGATTATAGTGCTTAATCATAAAAAGAATGAATATTGTTACGACAATCTAAGTTCATCTCGTTTGACGAATAAACTTTGACTCTTAGGAAAATGGTGGAAAAAAAAGCTTTTGTTGCCAACCAAAGTACCAATATCGTGTACCCAATGAGGAAAATGTGATTATAGTGCCCAATCATAAAAAAATAGAGATTATTATAAGAATCAAAGTTTATATTATTTGATAGATGAACATTGATTATATGGAAAATGATGGAGAGAAGAGCTTTTCTTGTCAAACCAAAGCATCAATCTCATGTATCTCAATAAGGAGAACATGATTGTAGTGATGATTCAGAAAAGGAATGAAGATTATTATGAGAATTCAAGTTTGTTTCATTTGACAGATAAACTTTTATTATAAGGAAAATAGTGGAAAAAAATTTTCTTCCTAAACACCAGTATCATGTATCCCAATAAGGAAAACATGATTGTAGTGCCGAATCTAAAAAAAATGGAGATTGTTATGAGAATCCAAGTTTATCTTATTTGATGAACAAACTTTGCTTCTATCTTAAATATGGAAAGAAAGGCTTTTCTTGCCCAACGAAAGCATCAATATCATGTACGCTAATAAGGAAAAAAAATTATGGTGTGCAATAACAAAATGAATGAAGTTTATTACGAGAATCCAAGTTTGTCTCTTTGACATATGAACTTTGATTATAAGGAAAATGATGGAGAGAAAAGCTTTTCTTGCAAAGCCAAAGCACCAATATCATGTATCCCAATGAGGAAAACATGATTATCGTGCTGAATCACCAAAAAAATTAAGATTATTGGGAGAATCCAAGTTTGTCTCATTTAATGGATGAATTTTGATTCTATGGAAATTATGGATAGAAAAGATTTTCCTGCCAAACCAAAGCACCAGTATCATGTATCCCAATGAGGAGAACATGATCATGGTGCCCAATCATAAAAAAAATGAAGATCATTACGAGAATCAAGTTTATCTTTTTTAATGGATGAACTTTGATTCAATGGAAATTATGGAAAGAAAAGCTTTTCTTGCCAAACCAAAACATTAGTATCATGTATCCCAATGTGGAGAAAATGATTGCTGGTGCCCAATCATAAAAAAATGAAGATTATTACTGTCATAACGTAGCCTAGGGTGGATCCTCACAGATTTATGGGTGTGTACAACTTAAAACATTTTTTTGACTAGGAAATATGTTCTTGACTGAGACTTTTCTTTTAGAATGTGATTAGAATGAGAAAGTATGGATTCTAGACTTGTGATACAATGAAGAGGACCATATAATGAATCGCTTATCTTATTGGTCTTGGATGACCATTAAAAGTGGCAACGCTTTGAGTTACCATCAATCATTTCAGGCTAGGCATGACTGGATGCCTATTGAAACCTATGTTTTGAGTTATGAAACTCAAAACATTGATCCCAGGGTCTATGTAGTATAAAGATTCCTTATTTGGGTTCAGGAGTTGGTTACGCACGATAAGGTACGAACCTCTTCACAATGCCCGAAATTAGTACCTTACTAGCTATGTCTTATCTCAGTTTTGATTCTTTCGATCTTAACT
>JBBYHK010104242.1:0-41020 GCA_038382065.1 Adansonia grandidieri | reverse complement strand
TGGAATCTTGGTTAAACAAACTCAAATCTTCTGATTTTGCAATGAAAATGACCTTACACTTGTTCCCGAAATGTTTGTGCCTTGTTTTTAAGTTAATACCTTGAGTGGTAAGACTAACGGGCTGTTTCATCATCCCAAATTACTCTAAGGCTGTGCAAATGAGTTTGTGATGCTCATGCCACTCTTTCCTTTTAGTCATAGACATTCGAATGTCAATGACTTGAGTTTAGACCTATAAACATAAAGAAAATAAGAAATACCCCCTGCTTTCCTTTGTCTCCTGCTTTTGGTTATGGTTAAAATTGAGTTGTTTTCCAGAATTTCACCTCGAGACATTTGAATGTCTCTGTATTACCTCGATCAAACTCGAAAATAGGTTTTGACCTCTCATAGGCTCATATCAAGGCACAAACATATTTTACATCTTTACCATCCTTATTCATAATAATTTATTTTGCGAAAAGTTATTGAAATGCTAACACATTTCATAAATCACAAAGTTTTATCAACTTATGTTTTCTAACTTAACTTCTTTAAAGAGTGTTAGATGTGTCACTTTTAGGGATACTCCAACCTCGACCTTCTGAGGGGATACTCTAACCCCGCTCTTCAAAATTATTGAGATTTAAAAATTTTTCTTTGTCAAAATGATTTGTCATCCATGGGGATACTTCAACCCCGACCATTTAAGGGGATACTCCAACCCCGCTTTTCACAATTGTCAAGATTTAAAAATCTTTTTTGTCAAAAGTTATTTGCCATTCACGGGGATATTCCAACCCTATCTTTCTGAGGGGATATTCTAACCTTATCTTTCAACTACAATTAATTTTTTCCTCCCCCTTGGATTTCCATAAATATGTCAAACAAACCTTGTTTAATCAAGAAACCCAGGTGCATCAAAAAAATTGTCGATTCGATTATTCCCCAATAATCGATGCCAATTGCGAGATAAATTCCAATAGTCTATTCCTTTTCTTTATCATTGCATTGAATGATCCATGTTATGTTACTTCATTTGTTGCCTTACTAATGTGATTTCTCTGTGATGATTATTTGCATTCATATTTTCCAATCATCTCAAGTAAAATTAAAGGTAATATTCCATGTAGGTATCTCTTCAGTGCCTATAGTGGAATATTTCATTTTTCAAAGTACAATCGGAGGTCATTTTTATTGAAAATCTCTATATTTCTCATTTCTCCAGGGCATATATGAGATTAAATCTTTTTCATCAAAACCTTGATTTGTATTTCTATAAGATTCATGCATTAAAAGGGGTTATCTCGAAATAATAATGAGTTAAGATCGAAAGAATCAAAACTGAGATAAGACATAGCTAGTAAGGTACTGATTTCAGGCGTCGTGAAGAGGTTCATACCTCATCATGCGTAACCAACTCCTGAACCCAACAATGAATCTTTGTACTATGTAGACCACAAGATTGATGTTTTGAGTTTCGTAACTCAAACGATAGGTTTCAATAGGCATCCGGTCATGCCTAGCTTTAAATGATTGGTGGCAACTCCAAGCGTTGGCCATTTTGTGATGGTCATCTGAGACCAAAAAGATAAGCAATTTGTCTTATGGTCCCTTTCACTGTACCACAAATTAAGAATCCATACATTCCCGTTCTCATCATATCGCTAAAGAAAAGTCTCAGTTAAGAAGACATTTCCAAGTCAGGAAAATATTTTAAGTCATATGCAGCCATAGATCCACGAGGATCCACCCGGGTACATTGCGACACGGTTCACTGGTGGGGTATTAAAGATATTTTGATTTTCAAAAATATTAAAAACCTGATTTTCTCATCCAAAATAATAAATTTGTTTCATAAAATTTTATTTTGATATATGGAAATTATAATTAAATATGAAATATTAAGATCAAATAAAAATCAAAATTTCAATTAACATGGGATTAATAAGGTACCAATTACTGGGTGTCATGAGAAGGATAAATCCTTACCGGTAATTATAACTAACTCTTAAACCCTTTCATGTGATCACTGATATAAATGTAGATCTTGAAGTTGGATTTCTAGGGTTTCATAACCCTTGACATACGAACTCCGACAGGTGATCAATTTCACCTAGCCAAAACAGGTTGGTAGGGACTTCAAAATAAATAGTCATTTTGTAATAACTATTTAGAGTTAGGTCGACTAAGTGATTCATCTCAACTACTTAGTTCCCAAACACAAAAATTTAAATAAGAAAAATAAATAATGATATATGGCCCCTAAAAATAAAATAATAATAATATATTAATGTATACGGGAATGAAGGGTACACTTGCCTTTTAAGTTAAGGGGTCAGGATTCATATCCAAGCCATATTACAATAGCTTGGTGACTCCACTAGGGACAGGTTAGAGAGTCAAGCCTATAATTAATTATGTGTTAGTTAAATTTTGATTAATTCAGTTTCAACCAGTATTTAACTGTAATTCAATATTCCTAAAACAAGATTTTTATTATATTTTTTATTTATATGGAAATTCTTGTATGTATTTTTCATAATTTTTTCACTAACCTTTTTTTTTACTTTGTAGCATTATTTTTATAGGGCATTTAGTGTAGGGTTTTTATTATTTTTTGAAAAAGTTGAGCCATAAAAGGTCATTGGTTCACCCTCACACCTTATGCATACTCATATCATTAGATTCTTCTCCAGGCATATGGAAGGGGTATAAGTGAACCCAATAGTTTTGGAGTGGGTGAAGTAGCTCTGTCTTTTAAGGTGTTAGCTTCTGTCTGGGCCAACAAAAAGCCTATTAAGTGTAAATTCCTATGTTTGCCAGAGATGTTAGCATCATTACGGGCATGAAAGATACTTCCACTCAAATTAAACCCTTTTCAACATAAACCCATGATGGGTAAGGATTAGGGTTCCTCGTTAGTTCTTTTTGGACTCAAAGAATAATTCAAGAACCTAATTAGATGTCTAACTCAAACCTCATGTAATGAACTATAAGCGTTTCACCTAGTTAGAGCCTTACTTGATTTTAGAAGTTACCAAATTAGGCACACATGAGGGAATGCTTTTAACCTTTTACTCTTATAATTTGATTTTCTTGATATTAATAAATATATATTGTGTTGCTATGATAAGTTTTACTTGTATTTCTCGCATTGATTTGCCATATTATGAAGAATTTTTTTTATTTTTGGCATGACATCCATATCCCATGAAAACTTCTAAATTCATTCATGCATTTTTTTTTTCCATCTGCAAGGTTCACATTTTTATTTGTTTATATGGTCATGCATTCATAATTTCCATAATATACTAATTTGTTCCATTTGTTATATTTCAAGTATCAAGATATGGACAATAATCTAGAGATAATAAATAGCATATTTAAATCTATCGAAAAAGTGTATGGTGGAATCAAAATCCACTTGATGGATTGATAAAAAAAGGTTAAAAGCTTGAAAGGGAAGGTCAGAAAAATAAGGAAAAGAACAGTTGTTCATATCGTTAAACATAAGTGGAGAAAAGACTCCCAATTCTGCATCTACATAGATTAGCTTGCCTTCTAATCCTTTTAACCTTCTTGATGTTATCCTATTATTTTTTGCTATTCATACTAACGTAAGACCATTCAATTTGCTTCTATTGAACTATAAAAAAATTATATTACCTATTGTTCGAGGATCTACTAATTGTCCTTTTATACATTCCCCTTTATGAACCCCTTTATCCTAAATTTTATACCGTCAATGCGCATTGTGAATATCATGCAAGATTATAGGGACATTCTATAGAAAATGTGATGAGTTAAAAAGTAAAATTTAGGATCTGCTTGATGTCGGTGCAATCTAGGTCAAATCAAGGTCAAATGTTGCTACTAAACTTCCATTGTGTGAAATGGAAGTATTAGAATGCTGAGGAGCAATATAGTCATCGTGGAGACAATTAGGTCAAATGTTGCTGCTAAACTTCCATTGTGTGAAATGGAAGTATTAGAATGCTAAGGAGCAATATAGTCATCGTGGAGACAATTTCTTTGGGCTATTTGCCAAGTTTTGTAAATATATGGTCAAAAAAATGAAATGCTTGTAAAAGCAATCCTTTTTGTTGCTTTTCTTTTGAATCTTGTAAATATAGCTATGTATGCCCACAATCAATAGATAAATTGGAGAATTTTGGTTAATGAAACAATGTTGTTGAATCACAAGTCGAATTCCTCAAATTCTAGTTTCTACAATAATCTCTATGTCTGATACTTAGCCAATTGTCTAACATTCAATTGGTTTCATCAAATGCTGCCTCATTTACTCACTTATTCATTCATACATTTATTCATTTATTCATTCAGTTATGTGATTTTTCCATTCATTCAAAATCATACTATGATGCTAATAAAGATTAATGTTCACAAGATAAATACATATTCACACAAATTGATTTAAGTTCTTTTTTTTATTATTTTAAGGTGAAATAACATGAATCACTAAATGAAAGATACCATATGCCGTAACATGGCCTGGATGCGAATCCTGACCAAGCCCGACTTAAACGGCCCTTGACTATATAAGTGGTGATGTATCATTATTTTAAAACTATTTTTTATTTTTTTGGGCCATATCGATATCAATATTCTCTTATTTCTAAGGACTTGGTAGTTAAGATGAATCGTTCACCCATCTTAACCCTAAGTAGTCATCACTAAATGACCATTTGTTTAGAGTTGCCACCAATATGTTTTGGCTAGGTGAGAATGGTCACTTGTCCGAATTAATGTTTTAAGGGTCACGAAACCCTAAAGATAAATTTCATGGTCTATGGAATACCAGAGATCATTTTTAAGGGTTCAGGAGTTGGTTACAGTCACAAGTAAGGTTCAACCCTCTCGTGGTGCCCAAAATTGGTACCTTATTGATCATGGTTAATTTGAACTTTAATTTTTGTCCGGCTTCAATATGTGGTATTTAATTACAATTACCATATTGTTAAAATAAAATTTTATTAATCCACAAGAGAAAATCAAGATTTTGTATTTTTAAAATCGAAATGTCATATGCACCCCCACCAGAAAACCAATGGGACATGGAAGTTTTTATTATTCCCTTTTATACCCCAATGGAAAACCAAAGGGACATAAAACGTTCTAAAAACCCAAAATGTCTTTCGCATCCTACTAGAGTACCTAGCAGAATGTGAAAGGTTTTTATTTGTATAAAATTCTAGATTTTCATTTTGAAAAGAGTATCTCGTCATTAGAATGATCCGTAAAACCCCTATCACATATAGGTGGGAAGAGTTTCATGCATCACTCTAATTCTGAGGCATTGCTTTTATTTTACAAAGACATACGAATTTTATTTGAAACAAAAATAAAAGACCTATGACTCGGTCTAGACACTAAGTTCTAATTCGAATCTAAGGACTAAAAAGATAAAAGAAAAATGAACCTATCTTTAAAGTATACCTTCGGCATAGAAACACCCGATGGTTACTTAAGACTAGGTTTTAAGAACAATTAAAATATCACTAAGGCTTACCATTGACACTAAGGCACCCGGTAACTACTTAGGATTTGGTTCTAAGGAAAATTAGAATATTCCTAAGGCTTACCATCGACACTAAGGCACCCGGTAATTACTTAGGATTGGGTTCTAAGGAAAATTCAAATATTCCTAAGGCTTACCATCGACACTAAGGCACCCGGTAACTACTTAGGATTGGATTCTAAGGAAAATTAAAAGATTCCTATAGCTCCTAAGGTTCATAATTGACACTAAGGTACCCAGTAACTACTTAGGATTAAGTTCAAAGGAAAATTAAAATATTCCTAAGGCTTACCATCGACACTAAAGCACCCAGTAACTACTTAGGATTGGGTTCTAAGGAAATTAAAATATTCCTAAGGCTTACCATTGACACTAAGGCACCCAATAACTACTTAGGATTGGGTTCTAAGCAAAATTAAAATATTCCTAAAGCTTGCCATCGACACTAAGGCACTCAATAAGAAAAATTATGAAAATGCCTCTAGGGTATACCTTCGACATGAAAGTATCCCAATACCCCTAATGGACTCAAAAATGATTTTAAAAGGTAAAATGAACCCTAAACATTCACCTTTGGCATAAAAAGCATCCTGGTAAAGAAAATTACAAAAATGAACCTGGGGTATACCTTCGACATGAAAGTATCCCGGTACCCCTAATGGACTAAAAGATGACCTTAAAAGGCTAAATGAACCCTAAACATTCACCTTTGGCATAAAAACATCTTGGTGAGGAAAATTATGAAAATACCTCTAGGGTATACCTTTGACAAGAAAGTATCCTGGTATCCCTAATGGACTAAAAAATGACATTAAAACGCTAAATGAACCCTAAAAATTCACCTTTGGCATAAAAGCATCCCACTAAAAAAATTTACGAAAATGCCTCTAGGGTTAACTTCGACATGAAAGTATCCAATACCCCTAATTGACTTGAAAGGACAAGTAATGTTGATTCTTACTCCAAAATGGGTAGTTTAGATTACAAAAATGACCTAAAATAAGAAAATTGGTAACGAGCCCCTAAATTTTCAAAATTAAATATTAGTCCTAAGTTGGTTCAAAATGCTAAAAAAGATATATATATTTTTCTCCCAAAACACTCTAAATGAGAAATTTAAATTTTAAAATAACTTGACATTCAAAAATACCATTAAGTCCCTAAATTTTCAAAAATGGCATTTTGTACCCTAACAGAGAACCAAAAGAATACGAAAGGTTTTTATATTTTTAGCACCTCACAGGACTAATGAGATGCTAAAAATATTTAAAATAATCTAAGTGGATGATTTCACCCTAAAGATAAGCATTTTGTCCTAAAAATATTAAATTTCCCTAAAGGTCCCTAAACATTCTTGATTTTACACTTAGGTACCTTGGCTAAAAATAAAAGGGCAAGAGTTTATCTTATTTTTATTTTTTTCTTTCTTTTTTTTTCTTTTTTCTTTCTTTTCCACTCTAATTTTTTCTCCCTTTTCCCAAAAGCCTTTAATGAAGAAAAATGCCCTCTATTTATAGAGGAAGGGGCAGCAATCTTGCTTCCCAAATGGAGTGGCCGAATGGCCCTCATCATTTTCCCCTTTTTTTTCTTTGTTTTTGATGTGAAGATGGCTTGTTAGGTTGGATAACCATTTGTTGTCATAAACCCATGCTCTTGTTATCTTTTCTTACAAGCCACTCTATTATCAAGCTCATGATGAAGTTGATTAGCTTATGTAATAGGTAATTATGATGTAACCAACTTGGTTAGAAATTAATTGGATGAGAAAACAAGCTAGTTAGCATGTAACTAGTTGGAAAGAGTAAATAAAATGAAATGAAATAAAATTTCCAAAATTCAAAATAAAATTGGAATTAATGTTAATTGATAATAGAAAAAATGTTAGAAATGAAATGGTGCAAAAGATCTTGATTGGAAGTTAAAAACTCGTAAAATCTTATGAGAAATACCTTAGTATAGGAAAATTGACATATATAAAAAAAAATTCAAAACCCATGAAATAAATTAAAATTTTCAAAACTGTCTTAATGGGAATTAAATGACAATATTAGATGAATTTTAAAAATTTTAAACCGAAGAAAATTCCCTCGAAAACATTTATAGAATAAAAAACTCGATTTTTCAAAAATCGAGGAAGTTCAAGAAAAAAAAACAAAACTCATGAAAATGAATAAATTTTTGAAAACTGAATTAAGGTGAATCAAATAATAATATTAGATGAATTTTAAAAATCATATACCAAGAAAAATCACCCCAAAAACGTTTATGGAGTAGAAAAATCTATATTTCGGAAATAGAAAAATTTCAAAAAAAATTCAAAACACATGAAAGTGGATGAGTTTTTTAAAACTGAATTAAGGTGAATCAAATAATAATATTTAATAAATTTTAAAAATCATAAACCAAGAAAACCCACCTCGAAAATAGTTACAAAGTAGAAAATTCCATATTTCAAAAAAGGAAAATTTCAAGAAAAAATTCAAAATTGATGAAAATGAATGAATTTTTGAAAACTGAATTAAAGTGAATCAAATAATAATATTTAACGAATTTTAAAAATCATAGACTAAGAAAAATCACCCTGAAAACGTTTACAGAGTAGAAAACTCTGTATCTTTGAAACAGGAGAATTTGAAAAAAAAATTCAAAATTCATGAAAATAACTGAAATTTCCAAAACTAATTTAATGTGAATCAAACAATAATATTGGATGAATTTTGATGTTTGAAACTCAAGAGGATTCCACCAAAAATTTTACGAGTAAAGAAAAACTCGTATTTCAATACCAAAAAAATTATGAAATTTCATTGATACTAAAGTAAAACAAGTTCAAAACCACATATTATTGAAAACATTAATTTCTAAGGTGAAGAAAATGAACTTGTAAAATTTTAAAAATAAATCAAGAAGAACCAAAAGTAAAATTCATGAGCATCATACTTGTAAGACTACAAAATCTAAAATTAATTTATAAAATTTACAGTTTGACACTTCATGGTAGAAAATGCCAATAAATATTTTTCCTCGAATATTTATGATTTTTTGAGGTGAAAATCAGCATAAAACCACACCGGTGCTGGTAAAAATATCCGACCACCAATTTTTCAAGTTTTTCAGAAAAATCTCAAGAAATTCCTAAAAATAGAAAAATTAACCATGAAATCATCCGCAAAGGTAATTTCCAAAATTTATCAAGAACTTGTTCAAAAACAAAAATTTTTCCTTTGTGGATTTGTCCTTTCTACCTAAGAAAATGGATTTTTCCATCATATGTATGTATAGTTATTTACATATGACTGATTAAAATTACAAAAATGTGAAACCCATCTGGTATAAGTTCACCTCTATCGGAGTGGCCACTACATTTCCATTCTCGGATACTTGGGACTTTTGAGGATAGATAGCCTAAATGAAATTAGGTGTATACAATTGCCCCTCTTTGTCTGTTGCTGAGAATCAAGAATAGGACAAAGACCAAATAGACACAATTTCATCTGGGCCATAAAGCAAAGAAAATTGAGATATAAACATATATATTAAAGCTTACTGATTAGAAGGAGAACTTTCAACCTACGATGAAGTTAATATTAAAAATGAGTTAGTCAAGGCAAAAACGCACAAACCAACCAGTAAGACAAATTGACTAAGACCAAGTAGTTAGGTCAACAAATGAAAGAAGTTACTCAAGACTAAGCTGACAAGTAGACAAGTGATACAAAGGTAATACCTAAGGTTAAATGTAACAAGTTCAACCAGGGCTAAACCATTACGTCAAACGAGATACAAAAGAGAGTTTGACCAGGGCAAAACTATCATGTCAAATGATAGTGAAAGGAAGTTTGACCAGGACTAAACCATCACATCAAACGAAATAAAAAAGAGGTTTGACCATGGTTAAACCATCACGTTAAACAGAGGTGAAAAAAAGTTTGACTAGGGTGAAACCATCACGTCAAATAAAATGAAAAAAAATTTGACCTTGGCTAAATCATCACGTCGAACGGAGGTGAAGAGAAGTTTAACCATGGTTAAACCATTACATCAAATAAAATAAAAAGGGAGTTTAACTAAGGCTAAACCATCACATTAAATGGAAGTGAAAAGAAGTTTGACTAGGGCTAAACTAACACATCAAATGAAGTAAAAAGGAAGTTTGACCAAGACTAAACCATCATGTCAAACAGAAGTGAAAAAAAGTTTGACCAAGGCTAAACCATCACGTTAAACGGAGGTAAAAAGAAGTTTAACTAGAGCTAAACTATCATATCAAATGAAAGAAAAAGAGAGTTTGACCAGGGCTAAACCATTACGTCAAATGAAATGAAAAAAAAAATTGACCAAGCTAAACTATCATGTTAAACGAAATGAAAAAGAATTTGACCAGGGTTAAACCATCATATCAAACGAAATGAAAAAAGAGTTTAACCAGAGCTAAACCATCATGTCAAATGGAATGAAAAAAAGTTTGACCAGGGCTAAATCATAGCATCAAACAAAATGAAAAAGAGGTTTGACCAAGACTAAACCATCATGTCAAACGAAATGAAAAGAGAGTTTGATCGGGGCTAAACCATCATGTCAAATGAAATAAAAAAAGGTTTGACCAGAGCTAAACCATCACTTCAAATGAAATAAAAAAAGTTTGACTAGGGTTAAACCATGACGTCAAACAAAATAAAAAGGGAGTTTGACTAGGGCTAAACCATCATGTCAAACAAAGGTGAAAAAAATTTAACCAAGTAAAATGTAGTAAGACTTGATCAAGTATAGCCAAGTAAGTAAAAATTCGACCGAGTATGGTCGATTGGAGATAAACCTTAATAGGGTTGAAGTAATCTGATATTTAAGATCTTTAAGGAAAGCTTAACTTACTTTTTTATTTTAAAGCAGTATCCATTTTGATAGTTTTTTCTTGTTTCATTACTTTAAACCTGTGAATTACATAATTATGAACGTGGATGCATGATGAATGTGCATGGATTTTCATGATTGGATTTATTCCTCGTTTTTCTATTTTTTATTCATTTTCTTTTAAAATCGTGATTCAACCCACTTTAAAAGCCTAAAAGCATCTTCAAAAAGTAAGAAGAATCTTTCTAGTGTAAGGGGCCAGTCTTGAATCTGACGTTGTCTTTACAAAAATAATTATTCTTACCCTCTGAGAAATTCAGATTATGATGCACTAGCATCATCTAGTGACTAAAAGGGAAAAGTATGATTAGGAACATGTAGGGCATGCCTCTTGTGGTCATGTATGCATCAATCCCATCTAGTGGTTGAGGAAAAGAGATATGATCGAAAATATGGGTGATGTCCCTACCGCAAGAGAAAATAGGACTTTATGATGCATCAATACCATGGTTCAGGAAAAAAGATATGATTAGAAATGCGGGCGATGTCCCTGCCTTGAGAGAAAATAGGATTTTGTGATACATCGATACCATCTAGTGGTTGAAAAAAAGAGAGATGATTGTAAATATGGGTAATGTCTCTGCCTCAAGAGAAACTAGGACTTTATGATACATCAATATCATCCAGTGGTTGGGGAAAAGGGAATATGATTGGAAATGTGTAGGGGATGCCCTCTTTCGATCCATCTGTGGTTTTCAAAATGTAACAAGGACTTGACACCATTAACTCCTTTGCTAGCTAGAACAAAATGATGAATATCTTCTAAGAGGTTGAGTTTCCTCCATCATCAGAATTCTATCTAAGACTGTTAGTTATCCACCCTTAACGCTTTCTAGAATGTTCGAAGGAATTAAGCTGTGAACTAAGATTTTTATAATGTTTTGACCTTATTCCAAAGTAACTCAATGAAATTTGTTTGTTATCTGTTTTAATCAATCTTTATTTCTTTAAGTCGTTAATTATCATTTAGCAAAAATGTTAGCACGATAAAAAAAATAGTCTAACAGAGGTTGCATTTCCAGGAAAAAAAGTAGAATATTAGCTTTCTTACAAAAATAATGGTAAAATGCCTAAGGAGATATTCACAAAGATAATGGTAAATGTCGAAGAAGAGGTCTAGACAATTGAATTCAGACCTTCAAAAACTTTTTCTGAATGAAATATCTGCTTCTGCATAGATGCATCTTTTAAAAATGCGTTTGATCATATCATGCCTATGATTTAATCATTTCTTTCTTTGCTTGAGCCATCTTTTTGGGTTTTCAACTCAAAGCCTCCCTCTTATATCGCCTTTAATCAAATGCTTTGTTTGGGTTTTTGTTCGATTTTTATTTTCTTCTTTTTTTTGTTTTATTTTTTTCTTTTTTAAGCATAGTATTTCTTTACATTGTCTATATTTATGGGATTTGGCAAGACATCTCCATCCATTTCGGCAAGGATTAATGTGCCTCCTAAGAATGCCTTGTGAACCACATAAGGCCCTTCCCAATTGGGTGCCCATTTGCCTTATGGATTTTTTTGTATCTGGAGGATTTTCTTTAGCACCAATTCTCCTCCATGAAATTATCTTGGATGAATCTTCCTATCGTGAGCCTTTATCATCTTTTTTTAGTATATTTGCCCATGCTGGATATCTTTCAACTCTTTTTTTCAATAAAGTTCAATTATTCATAGTGATCTCGTGCCCATTCAGCTTCTTCTAATTTGGTCTCCATTAATATTCGAAGTGATGGGATCTTAACTTTAATTGGTAGTATTGCCTTCGTGCCATACACCAATGAGTAAAGTGTTGCCCCAGTCAAGGTTTGTACTGAGGTTAAATAAGCAAAGAGAGCGAACGGAAGCTTCTCATGCCAATCTTTATAAGTCTTCATAATTTTCCCTATAATATTCTTAATATTTTTATTGGCAGCTTTTACGGCCTCATTCATCTTTGATGATATGTGATTGAATTTTGATAAAAGATTTTGAGCTGCGTACAGACCTCTGTCATTAATTTATTATTCAAGATGGAGGCATTATCCGTTAAAATTCTTTCAGGGACCTCAAATCTACAAATGATAGTGGCTTTTAGAAATTTAATCACCATTAATCTTATGACAGTTGCAAAAGAAGTAGCCTTCACCCATTTGGTGAAATAATCAATAGCCATCAAGATGAAATAATGCTGGCTCGATGCTGCAAGAGTAATGGGTCTAATGACATCCATACCCCACATAGAAAAAGGCCATGTCGCGATCATGACATGTAACATTGAGGGTAGGACATGAATCTGGTTGGCATAGATTTGATAATCATGGCACTTCGGGCGTACTTGATACAGGCACTTTCCATAGTCGTCTAGAAGTAGCTTAATCTCATGATTTGTTTTGCCATCTTGTGTCCATTGGCATGAATCCCATAAAGCTCTTCATGTACTTCTTTTATTATTTTCTTTGCTTTCGAAGCATTAGCACACCTTAACAATGTTTGGTTGAAACTTTTCTTATACAAAATCTCTCTGTCCAAGACAAAATTTAGTGCTAGCCTTTTTAAAGTTCTCTTATCAGTTTTTGAGGCATTTGATGGATATACTCAATCCTTCAAATAATTTTTGATATTATAATAACATGGAAGGCCATGTGCCTCAATCTCAATATTGTGGCAGTATACAGGGAATTCATAAATATTCATCTCAATGGGGGTCATCTCCTGCCCTTTTTTTACTTTAAACATTAAAGCTAAGGTGGCTAGAGCATCTGTCATTTGATTGTCATCATGGAATAGATTTCTAGTAATACTAGAATCAATTTTTGATATTGCTACAACCTTGGGTCTCGCATTTCCCATTCTTCATGCAGTTGGTAAATTACCAAGGCTTAATCTCTGTAGACTGTCAATACTTGGGCCTTCTTTTCTAATGCTGCTTGAAGCCCCATAATACATGCCTCATATTTTGCCACATTATTGGTGCAATAAAAAATTATGCAAGCTATAAAAGCATAATAATCCCCTTTTAGAGACATATTAATTGTGCCAATTCCATACCCCAATGCATTTGATGCTCCATCAAAATACATTTTCCATGTAGCTCCTTTCGATAACTCTTTTTTTTCTTCAACCATAATATTCATCAAGTTCTCATCAGGGAATTCAAAATCTAATGGTTAATAATCGTTAAACGCTCGGCTTACTAAGAAGTCAGCAATGGCACTTCCTTTAATCTCCTTTTGGGTTACGTAAATGATATCACATTCAAACATTAGAACTTGCCACCTAGCTATCCTTCCTGATAAATCTGGTGCTTTGAATAGATATTTGATTGGGTATATTTTGGTGATCAGCCATATAACATGATACAACATGTACTGTCAGAGCCTTTTCGCTGTCCAAACTAGAGCATAACATATCTTCTCTATATAGGAATAATTTACCTTGTAATCTAAAAATTTCTTACTGAGGTAATAGATTGCCCGCTCCTTCTTTCTAGTCTCATCATGCTGCCCTAACATATAGGCCATGGATCTTTCAAACATTAACAAACAAAGGATCAAAGGTTGTCCCAAAGTATGCAGTACCAATATCAATGGATTGGAGAGATATTGCTTAACTTTTTTGAAAGCATTTTCACATTCCTTATCCCACTAACAAGGATCTTGTTTTCGCAAAAGCCAAAAAATTAGATCCCACTTATCTGTGAGTTGAGATATGAATCTAGTGATGTAATTCAATTTTCCTAAGAAACTTCTCATTTTTTTGGCGTGCATGGGATGGCAACTCCTGTATAGCTTTAATCTTATCCGGATCAACCTTAATTCATATTTCACTTGCAACAAAACCCAACAATTTTCCAGACTTGGCTTTAAATATACATTTCACTGGGTTCTTTAATCGATTTTTTTAACCTTTCAAACAACTTCCGTAGGTCTGCTACATGACTTTCTTCTTGAAGGGACTTAGTAATCATGTCATCTACATGCACTTCAATT
This sequence comes from Adansonia grandidieri, assembly GCA_038382065.1. NCBI lineage: Eukaryota > Viridiplantae > Streptophyta > Magnoliopsida > Malvales > Malvaceae > Adansonia > Adansonia grandidieri. The sequence goes on along the minus strand of JBBYHK010104242.1, from coordinate 26,620 downwards.
TCTTTATGCATCATGTCGTGGAATAAGGTGACCATTGCCTTTTGGTAAGTTGTTCTTGCATTCTTCAACCCAAATGGCATTACTTTATAAGAAAATATTCCCCACATTGTGACAAATATAGTCTTCTCTATATCCTCTAGAGCCATTTTAATTTGGTTATACCTCGAAAATTCATCCATGAAGGAGAATAAACCCGTAGTATTATCAACCAGAGTGTCTATATGAGGGATAGGGAAGTTGTCTTTTAGGCTTGCTCAATTAAGGTCCCAGTAATCTACACATATTCTAACTCTTTTGTCTTTCTTGGGAACTAAGATAATGTTTGCAACTCACTCTAGATATTTTACCACCTTTAGAAATCTAGATTCAAACTGCTTTTTAACCTCTTCTTTTATCTTTAAAAGTATCTCTGGTTTTATTCTCTTTAGCTTCTGTTGAATTGGTTTGCATTCTGGCTTCAAAGGTAATTTATGAACCACAATCTCCATATCTAATCTTGGCATGTCTTGATAAAACCAAGCAAATATGTCTCGAAATTCATGCGGTTGACTTATTAGATCTTCTCGGGTGGAAGCCCTTATGGCAGTTTCTATTTTGATCTATTTTTTATCATTTTCATTATTCCCCAAATTGATAATCTCAGTGGGTTCTTCACAGGGTATTATGCGCTTATCTTCTTGTTCAATTTTTTTTAACAAATTAGGAGGCAAGATATGATTATCGACATCTTTTTTAAGATCGACCTCGTTTGAGCAAATAGTTTGTTCAAAATTGACCTCTGAATCCTAATCAAATTTATCTGTTTCTCTACAAAGGTAAAAACAAGAAAAAAATGGGCAAAAGAATATGGGATATGAATAGGGTATGGATGTAAAAAAGGAAAAGAGATGTTGAGATAAGAAATCATAAAAGAAATGGATGTAAGAAAGGAAAAGACACAAGAAAGATTATATAAGGAAAGATTATGTGCATTTCATTTTTACTGATGATAAATTAACATTATGAGTTTTTACAAAAGGATTTATAAACGACAAAGTTCATTTTTTAGTTATTACTTTAGGATTGGCCTAGACACTATGCTTCTCTCAACATATGTCCAACTCTTTAAAATAAATCCAAGGGGTATGGGTGAATCCCATATTCTCAGTGAACTCTTTATCATCTCTTCCAATGGCAGCCACATGATGCTCTTTGAAGGCTTCATTGATAACTAAAACAACGTTCCTGGTTTTTTTATCTCTATTTCCTGATGACTCCTTCATAGCAGAAAATTTCCTCTAAAAAGAGGTAGGGAGTTGATTTCTGGCCTGACTGTTGGCCAACATCTAGGGATGGCTGTTTTCCTCCCATTCTTTTTTTGAACTTTTTCTTCTAAACTCTTTTTGGCTTAAAGCCTAATCCATATTTGTCTTTTTTACCATTGACATTAATGGCCTGGCTGATTCCTTGCGAACATCTCCCAAGTTTTTTTGGGCTAAGGCTCCCTTCCGTACTATTTTTTTAGGCCCATACGCATGCTTTTCGATAGCCTCGGTTTAAAGATGACTGACCCTTTTGATATAAAGGTTGCATTGGCAATCTCAAAAACTCTGAAAGAGTATTCATTAGTTTTAGCATTTGTGTCGATGTAACGAGTCTCTGTAGATGTCATAGCGACTATGTCTTCTTTCTCAGATAGACTCACCACTCTTTCATCCATTATAAACTTGACTTTTTGATGCAAGGATGATGGAATAGCCTCAGCGAGGTGAATCCATGGTTGCCCTAACAAAGAATTATATGCTGGAGCAATATCCCTAACATGGAATTCGATTTTAAATGGGCAAGGACCAATTTCTAAAATAACTAAAATAATTCCTTTGATGTCCCTCTTTGTTCCATCAAAAGCCTTAACAATAGCATGGCTTTATTTGATTTGGCTAACATCTACACGCAAACGAGATAGTGTACTCTTTGGCATGACATTTAGAGCAAAGCCATTGTCAATAAGGACTTTAGCTAGTATGGTCCGTTTACACTGAGTAGTGATGTGGAGGGCTTTTGGTGAAGTATTACTTCCTGGCAAAATTTCATCCCCACTAAATGAGATAAAGTTGTAAGCGACAATATTGTTTACCAAGCGATCAATTTTATTGATAGAAATGTTCTGAGGGACATAGGCCTGATTTAGTACTTTCAGCAAAATATTCTGATGAAGTTTAAAACTGAGTCACAAAGTTAGCAAGGAAATCTTCGTTGGTTGTTGCTTCAATTACTCTATGACACTATTCATTATGCATGAGATACTTTAGGAATTTGGCTAGCTTTTTTCTTTTACTGGTTCTTGCTTTTCTTTTAGGACATCCTAATAACCACTGCCTTCCCAAATATTTGTGCCTTTGATTTCACCTTTGTACTGACTTCATTGGTTTCCCTACAATATACACGCCCACTTCTTGTAACATGGTTAACTCATGTGTTATTGATAGATGCCAATTAGGCAGTAACAGCTTCTGGAGTGGTGACCTCGCCATCATACTTCCATGGCACCTATTTACTATCTTAATAAGGGAACAACATTGTTGCCCTAATAATCAATCTAGGGGCAATATCCATCTTTGAAGGCATGGTCTGGTTGCAATGAATGATGAGAGGGTAACCGATATCGTATGGGGGTTGTGACGATCCTTCCCTTACCATATTGATTGATTTTTTCACTTTTGCTTTAGTTTGTATTAAAAACTTGATCTCACCATTATTCATCATCTCTTGAATCAATGCTCAAAAATCTGGGCAACTTTGCAAGGTATGCCCCAAAGTTAGGTGATACTTGCAAAAATTGACACCATCATCAAATTGTCCTTAATGTTTTTTTGATTTTGGCTAAGGATTTTAACTTCAGTCAGAACCATCCATATTTTCTCTAAGGGTGTCTTAACCTTTTCTACACTCAACTTCCTCCATTACCTATTTTCAATGCGAATGACGTTGACTCTAGGCTCAAGATGATCTGGCAAAGGGTTTGCTGCCACATTAAGAGCCAACATGTTATTAAACTTAAAGGTGCCTCTATTAAGAAGGCTTTGAACTTTGTGCTTAAAGGGGTTGGCAGTTTTAATCGAGTGACTTATAGTGCATGCTATTCACAATGTACGTTTGGGTCATACTAGTTGGGATAATTGCCTTTATATCGTTTGGCAAAAATTATTGCTGCTAGCCTTGCTTCTAAAAGTTTGTCGAACACTTCCTTATATGAATTAGGAAGAGGGTCAAAATAGGGTCTGGTTTGATTAGTTCTTTAGGGTTATGTATTGGTGTTAGGTCTTAGCTAGTTTTAGGGAAGCGAGTTTGGAATGGTAGCTTAGACGGTTATTAAAATGGGTGCCTGAGGTGTGTTGTGTGGATAACTGTTTTAGAGCATTTGTCTTGGATTTTTATATAGGGGCGAGGTCTTAGGCGATATGGTTGGCTCACACAATCGATTGATGGTGTTTCATCCTTTTTTTTTTGCTGGTCCTAGCTTCTTTGCACTAAAGGACTCTCTTAATGTAAGCTTATCGGCCTTAATGGCTGATTCGATCATTTTTTCAGAGATTACAAGGTTGGAAAAATTCTTTATCACGTTCCCTACCAGCTTGTCGTAATAAGGTGAATGCAAAGCATCAACAAATAACATTGGCATTTCCTTCTCCATCAAGGGTGGTTGGACTTAAGAGGCTAAGTCCTTCTATCATTGGGCATATTCTTTGAACAATTTGGTTGACTTCTTCTCTAAATTTTGAAAGGTCAAATGATCTGGAGCCCACTCAACCATATGCTTGTATTGCTAGAGAAAAGCACTTGCCAAGTCGGCCTTGCATTTAATTTAGGTACAATTCAAATCATTGTACCATCTTAACGGCAATCCTGATAGGCTTTCTTAAAACTAGTGGATTAGGAGTTTATCATCTTATAAGTAGCCTATCATTTTTATGATGGACATTTTGATGGTGCCTATGAGGATGTAGTGCCCTTATACTTTTCAAACTGTGGCATCTTAAATTTTGAGGGGAGAACAAGATCTCAAACTATGCTAAGGTCTTCAACGTCCACATTGCTATATAATTCAGCCTCTCTTTATAGCTTTTAACCTTCTTTCAAGGAATAGTAGTTTTGCCTTTTCCTTTTCTTTTTCGGCCTTAACTACTTCTTTGGCCTTTTACTTAATCTTTTCTTATTCATTGATGTCTAGTCCCATATATTCCTCATAGAGGGAATAGCTTGCATAGTTGTTTCTTGAGGTATGGCCTCAGGGTTTATGATGATGACTGGTGGATGAGTAACTACCATGGCCCTATGTTGTACATTCTGGGTATTGGCCAGTGGTGAGTTGGTGTCTAATTCTTTAATTGGTGCCCCTCGAATCCTCTAGTGGGAGCATCAGTATTTGCTTCTTGTGCAGGGCGAGTTTACCCCCTAACTAGTAGTAGCTCCATTATCTGTGTGATTTGAGCTTAAAGTTTATCCTACCTTTTCAACATGGCCTCTTAAGCTTACCTATAACTTTCTTCAAGCCCTTCCAATCTTGCGATATGGTCTTTAGCCATTCTCCTTACTTTTGCTTTGGTGTAGTAACTATGTGTGGGTATTGACGATGTTGATTGGTTTCGATTCACAATGGTTAAACCTTGTGTGAATTCAAAAATTTTTGGGAATTAAGTAATTATTAATAGATCAATAATTATATGTGTATGCTTATGTCTGCATAAGTAATGAATGTATTCAAGGGCATTTGCTTTACTACAAGACTCCAAAATCCATAATTTCCATTGATTTTAGAAGAAAATTGCATATCACTTATAATATTGGAATTATGTCCATAAAACTTCCTAATTTGGTCATATTGCTTTTTGGCTTCTTCCAAAAACTGAAGTATCACCAGGCCAAATTCGCCGACTGGGTTTATCTGTCTTCAAGGTCCTTGATCCTCTCTACCATATCCCTTGCTTGGATGACTGCTGAGTGAATTTGTTTCATGAGATGATCAATTTAAAATTGTCATCCTAGTGAATTAGTTGTCCACTTGTCATATTCGTCTCAGACTCGGCAAAACTTGTTATCCCAATAGACATCCATTTCCTCATATGCTTGGGCCCATGCCTTAATGTCACACTCTCTTTGAGACAACTCTTGTCTTACTTGCCCCAAAGCTGAAATGAATGCTTCTCTTTCTTGGAGTAATTCTACAATCTTTTTCCATTCTTGGTGAAGGGCATTTTTGAGCTACTCATTCTTTTTCGCGAATCTCCTCCATTGTCTTCGTGTATTTGTGTGCACCCTTTACTATTGTTCGAATATAGCTGCCTTGGCTTTGCTTCACGCAGCTTTAGCTTTCAATTTTCCAAGCTCTCTGTAGAGCTTATGCATTTCCTCGGCAACTTGACTAGGATATTTACTAGAGCTCCCGGATAGACTAATGATTTTCATCTTCTTGTTTTGTTCTACCCAATCATGCTTCATTAAAATGTACTGCTCCTCCATTTTCCAAAGATCCTTTTCTTTAGCTTCCATCTTCATCTCAGATACATGATCTCTTTCTGAAGGGCTTGATTCTCGGTAACTACTCTTTTCCAGTCTTTTTGCCTTTTCTCTTATTAACTCCACTTCAAAAGACATGGGAGGCTTTGGTTGATTGGTCGCTTAAAGATCGACCCCCTCTATGCTTGGAATAATCAAATTAAAACCCCGAATTGATCTCCATGCGTTATACTTAAGAGTGGTCTGATCTATCTAAGAAAGCAGCCTGACTCGTATCTCTCTTTCCAATGTACGGTAGTTATCGGAAGCATATTCCTATATCCTTCCCCATGATAATCCAAATCCACACTAGTCAAATCGAAAGTCATAGGGAGGAATTGCTTAGTCCTATACTGCCATCAGACCAAAAATGGTGCATATGATTATACCCTATAATCCAAGCAAACGCATAAATTTTAATTGACTGCACCTATATAGGATAGATTTGGGTGCGAACCAAGGAGCTCTCCATGTTATCTCTTTCAGAGCCAAGTTTTTCAATGACGTCACCCACTGATTCTTCATCAATGACCGTGGCTAATCTTTCTCCAAAAAATGGATAGAGTGTGAGAAATAGGGCTAATCCTATCAACTCCATCTCCCTAAAAATGGCTACAAGCCTAGATATATAGCACTAATGCACTCCCAAAGAATCTGCCTTTGCCCGACTTCCGACATGCATTAAGTGCTCAAATGATTTTTGCTAAGATGGTGGGGGTAGGATGCATATTCCATTTTAACCGGTCAAAGAGCTCAATCACCGCTGCTTCCACATGTCCGAGCACCCTTAGGAAGAACACAAACCCATATATGGCTAAAGCAAATGCATCGAGGGCTTCCTCTTTTTCTAGTTGATCCCTAATACACTCCTTCAAAAATTGCCATGAAATAACTGTGATATTGCCTTTATGTTTGAAATGAAGAGACTGAGGAGATAAATCAAGGATCTATGCCAATCTCTTTCTATAAATCACCGGGTTGTGCTCTTTGCAGTAGACAGGTCTTGTCTCCACTTGTCCCAACCCTAATAATGATGCAATCTCTTTTATGGTGGGGGTCATGTCATGGTGGTTAAATGAAAAGCATCGGTAAAAAGGGTCCCAGAATTCTATCAAAGCTCGAACCAACTGTTCATCTATGGAGATCTTTAAAAACATGGCCATATGTCCATATTTTGCTGTAAACTAGGTTTGCTTGGCTTTATCCCATCCTTCCCATATATGTACCAATTCAAGAGAATTATTTTATCTGAGATCCAAGTGTGTGATCTTTGGCAGTTTTGATACAATGTCCTCGGGTATACAGTCCCCCTATTTTCTCTGATTCAATTCGAACTCGGTGTGGACTTCTTCAAAAGTTTTGGAAATAACCACCATTTTTGCTTGGTTCACCATAAAATCAAATAGAAATTAGCTAGATTTGAAATCAGGCTTAAAGGAAATGCCCATGATGCAAATGAATGATGCACAAGAAGGATAAGGAAAAAAAAGTAAACAAATTAGTATCCACGAAATAAATATTCCAGATAATAAGATATAGCAATAAATAATATCACAAAGATGTAATTGAAATAAAGTAGCAAATAAATAAAGAAAAAGGTACACGTTTCCTTTCATATGTTCCTAACCTCAGTGACACTTATAGTAAGGGTATGGTACTAGCTGGGAAGCTACTAAGGTTCACTATATGAGGTTTGGGTAGGACCTCTAAATCGATTCTCGAATTGCCCCTAGTCCAGAATGGACTAACGAGGTAACGTCTCCTTATCCATTGTGGATTTATGTCAAAAAAGGTTCAATTCGAGTGGGAGTATCTTCCATGCTCGTAACAAGGCTAACACCTCATGCAAGTTTAGGAATTTACACACAGTAGGCTATTCACTAGCCTAAATAGAGGCTAACACCTCAAAAGGCAAAGCTACTTCACCCTTAAATTATTAGGTAATTATGTCCCTCCTGCATTAGACATAAGGGAAACTATTGTAGATGTGCACAGTGTGTGCGAAGGGATAAGCATACCCTTTTTTAAAATAAAGAGAAAATACACAAACATTGAAGTAAAAATAAAATAAGTCACAATGAAAAATTTTCCAAAATGGGAATTGAAACTAAATACCAATTGAAATCAGATTAATAAAAATTTAATTAACACATGATCAATTTTAGGCCTGACTATCTAAAAAATTGGATCCCTAATGGAGTTGCCAAGCTATCGTAACATGGCTTGGATGCGAATCTTGACCAAGCCTAACTTAAATGGCCCTTGACTATATAAGTGGTGACGTATCATTATTTCAAAACTATTTATTCTTTTTTTGGGCCATATCAATATTAATATTCTCTTATTTCTGGGGACTCGGTTGTTAAGATGAATTGTTCGCCCATTTTAACCCTAAATAGTCATCATGAAATGACCATTTTTTTTAGGTGCCACGAATCTATTTTGGCCATGTGACATTGATAACCTGTCGAAATTAATGTTTTAAGGGTCATGAATCCCTAAAGATAAATTTTGTGGTCTACAAAATAGTAGAGATTGTTTGTAAGGTTTTGGGAGTCGGTTACAATCACAATTAAGAATTGACCCTCTCATGGTGCCCAAAATTGGTACCTTTTGATCATGGTTAATTTGAACTTTAATTTTTATCCGCTTCAATATATGGTATTTAATTACAATTCCTGTATTACTAAAATAAGATTTTATTAATCCATGAGAAAAAATCGAGATTTTGCATTTTTAAAATTGAAACATCTTACACACCCCCACTGGAAAATCAATGGGACACGAAAGTTTTTATTATTCCCTTTTATACCCTAATGAAAAACCAAAGGGACATAAAAGGTTCTAAAAAACCAAAATGTCTTTCACATCCTATTGGAGTACCTAGCATAATTGTATAAAATTCTTGATTTCCATTTTGAAAAAGGTGTCTCATCATTAGAATAAATCATAAAACCCCTATCACATATGGGTAGGAGCAGTTTCATGTATCACTCTAATTCCAAGACATTGCCTTTATTTCACAAAGACATACGAATTTTGTTTGAAACAAAAATAAAAGACCTATGACTTAGTCTAGACACTAAAGTACTAATTCGAATCTAAGGACTAAAAGGATAAAAGAAAAATGAACCTATCTTTAAAGTATACCTTCGGCATAGAAACACCTGGCGGTTACTTAAGACTAGGTTTTAAGAACAATTAAAATATCCCTAAGGCTTACCATCGACACTAAGACACCTGATAACTACTTAGGATTTGGTTCTAACGAAAATTAAAACATTCCTAAGGCTTACCATTAACACTAAGGCACTCGGTAATTAATATTCATAAGGCTTACCATCGACACTAAGGCACTCGGTAATTAATATTCATAAGGCTTACCATCGACACTATGGCACCCAGTAACTACTTAGGATTGGGTTCTAAAGAAAATTAAAAGATAACTACTTAGAATTGGGTTCTAAGCAAAATTAAAAGATTCCAAAGCCTCACCATCGACAATAAGGCACCTAGCAACTACTTACGATTGGGTTCTAAGGAAAATTAAAAGATTCCTAAGGCTCACCATCGACACAACTACTTAGGATTGGGTTCTAAGGAAAATTAAAATATTCCTAAGGCTTATCATCGACACTAAGGCACCCGGTAACTACTTATGATTAGGTTCTAAGGAAAATTAAAAGATTCCTAAGGCTCACCATTGACATTAAGGCACTCAGTAACTACTTATGATTAGGTTCTAAGGAAAATTAAATTATTCCTAAGGCTTACCATTGACACTAAGGCACCCGGTAAGGAAAATTATAAAAATGCCCCTGAGGCATACCTTCGACAAGAAAGTATCCGGGTACCCCTAATGGACTAAAAAATGACCTTAAAAGGCTAAATGAACCCTAAACATTCACTTTTGGCATAAAAGCATCCTGGTGAAAAAAGTTATGAAAATGCCCCTAGGGTATACCTTTGACAAGAAAGTATCCCAGTACCTCTAATGGACTCAAAAATGACCTTAAAAGGCTAAATGAACCCTAAACATTCACTTTCGGCATAAAAGCATCCTAATGAGGAAAATTACAAAAATGCCCTTAGAGTATACCTTCAACATGAAAGTATCTCGATACCCTTAATGGACTAAAAAATGACCTTAAAACCTAAACATTCACCTTTGGCATAGAAACATCTCGATAAGAAAAATTATGAAAATGCCTTCGAGGTATAACTTCGACATAAAAGTATTTTGGTACCCTTAATGAACTCAAAAGGATAAGTAATGATGATTCTTACTCTAAATGGGTAATTTAGATTACAAAAATGACTTAAAGTAAGAAATTTGCTAATGGGTCCTTAAATTTTCAAAATTAAATATTGGTCCTAAATTGGTTCAAAATGCTAAAAAAGATACATATATATATTTTTTACCCAAAAACACCCTAAATGAGAAGTTTAAATTTTAAAATAACCTGACATGCAAAAATACCATTAAGTCCCTAAATTTTCAAAAATTACATTTCATACCCTAATTGAGAACCAAAAGAATACGAAAGGTTTTTATATTTTTAGCACATCACCAAAGGACCAATGAGATGCTAAAAATATTTAAAATAATCTAAGTGGATGATTTCATGCTAAAGATAACCATTTTGTCCTAAAAATGCTAAATTTCCCTAACGGTCCCTAAACTTTCTTGATTTTACACTTAGGTACCTTGGCTAAAAAATAAAAGGGTAAGAGTTTATCTTATTTTTATTTTTTTTTCCTTTCTTTTTCACTCAAATTTTTTCTCCCTTTTCCCAAAAGCCTTTAATGAAGAAAAATGCCCTCTATTTATAGAAGAAGGGGCAGCAATCTTGCCGCCCAAATGGAGTGGTCGAATGGCTCTCTTTATTTTTTTTTTTCCATTTTTGATGTGAAGATGGCTTGTTAGGTAGGATAACCATAATTGTTGTCATAAACCCAGGCTCTTGTTATCTTTTCTTACGAGCCACTCTATTATCAAGCTCATAATGAAGTTGATCAGCTCATGTAATGGGTAATTTGGATGTAACCAACTTGGTTAGACAGTAATTAGATGAGAAAACAAGCTAGTTAGCATGTAACTAGTTGGAAAAAGTAAATAAAATAAAATAAAATAAAATATTCAAAAATCAAAATAAAATTTGAATTAATGTTAATTGATCATAGAAAAAATTTTAGAAATGAAATGGTGCAAAAGATCCTGATTGGAAGTTAAAAACTCATAAAATTTTATGAAAAATTGACATATATGAAAAAAATTCAAAACCCATGAAATAAATTAAAATTTTCAAAACTATTTTAATGGGAGTTAAATGACAATATTAGATGAATTTTAAAAATTTTAAGCCAAAGAAAATTCCCTGAAAACATTTATGGAATAGAAAACTTGATTTTTCAGAAACAGGAGAATTTCAAAGAAAAAATCAAAAGTCATGGAAATGAATGAATTTTTGAGAAATAAATTAAGGTGAATCAAATAATAATATTTGATGAATTTTAAAAATCATAAACCAAAAAAATCACCTCAAAAATATTTGCGGAGTAGAAAACTCCGTATTTCAGAAACAGGGAGATTTTAAGAAAAAAATTCAAAACTCATGAAAATGAATGAATTTTTGAAAACTGAATTAATGTGGATCAAATAATAATATTTTATGAATTTTAAAAATCATAAACCAAGAAAAATCATCCCAAAAACATTTACGGAGTAAAAACTCTGTATTTCAAAAAGAGAAAAATTTTAAGAAAAAAATTCAAAACTCATGAAAATAAATGAATTTTTGAAAACTAAATTAAGGTGAATCAAATAATAATATCTAATCAATTTTAAAAATTATAGACCAAGAAAAATCACCCTAAAAACATTTATAGAATAAAAAACTCCATATTTGGGAAATAAAGGGAATTTCAAGAAAAATTTCAAAACTCATGAAAATAAATTTTCCAAACCTAATTTAATGTGAATCAAACAATAATAGTGGATGAATTTTGATGTTTGAAACTCGAGAGGATTCTATCAAAAATTTTACAAGTAAAGAAAAACTCATGTTTCAATATCAGAAAAAAATTACAAAATTTTATTGACACTGAAGTAAAATAAATTCAAGACCACATATTATTCTAAACATTAATTTCTAAAGTGAAGAGAATAAACTTGCAAAATTTTAAAAATAGATCAACAAGAACCAAAAGTAAAATTCACGAGTACGATACTCGTAAGACTACAAAATTCAAAATTAAATTATAAAATTTACAGTTTGACACTTAATTGTAGAAAATGCCAATACATATTTTTTCTTAAATATTTTTTTATTTTTCAGGGTGAGAATTGGCATAAAACCATATTGATGTTAGTAAAAATATCTGACCACCAATTTCCTGAGTTTTTCAAAAAAATCTCAAAAAATTCCTAAAAATAGGAAAATTGATCATGAGATCATCAACAGAGGTAATTTCCAAAATTTGTCAAGAACTTTGTTTTATAAACAAAAAATTTTTCCTTTATGGATTCGTCCTTTTTACCCAAAAAAATGAATTTTTTCCATTATGTGCATATACAGTTATTTACATATGGCTGATTAAAATTACAAACATATGTAACCCTTGTAGTGGAAGTTGAACTCCATTAAAGTGGCCACTACATTTCCATTCTTGGATATTTGTGACTTTCTGTGACAGATAGCCCGGATGAATTTAGGTGTCTACAACTGCCCCTCTTTGTTTATTACTGAGAATCAGGAATAGAACAAAGACTTAATAGACACAATTTTCATCTGGGCTACAAAGTACAAGAAAAATAAGATATGAACGTATATATTAGAGTTTACTGATTAGGAGGGGAACTTTTAACCTAAAGTCAAGTTAATATTGAACATGAGTTGGTTGGGGCAAAAATGCACAAATCGACCAATAAGACAAAATGATTGAGACCAAGCAGTCAGGTCAACAAATAAAATGAGTTACTCAGGACTAGGTCGACGGGTAGACAAAATATACAAAGGTAATACCTAAGGTTAAATGTAACAAGTTCAACTAGGGCTAAACTATTACGTCGAACAAGATACAAAAAGGAGTTTAACCAGTGCGAAACCATCATGTCAAATGACAATGAAAGGAAGTTTGACCATGGCTACACTATCACGTCAAACAAAAGTGAAAAGAAGTTTGACCAGGGCTAAACCATCATGTCAAACAAAAGCAAAATGAATTTTGACAAGGGCTAAACCATCACATCAAACAAAAGTGAAAAGAAGTTTGACCAAGACTAAACCATCACATCAAATGAAAGTTAAAAGAAAGTTTGACCAGGGCTAAACCATCACATTACACAAAAGTGAAAGAAAAGTTTGATCTTAATGTCTAAAGTTTGACCAAGTAAAAAGTAGTAAGACTTGACCGAGTACAGCCAAATAAGTAAGAATTTGATCGAGTACGATCGATTAGAGACAAACCTTGATAAGGTTGAAGTAATCTAATATTTGAGATCTTTGAAGAAAGATTGACTTACCTTTTGATTTTAAAGCAGTATCTATTCTGATAGTTTCTTTCTGCTTCCTTATTTTAAACTTGTGAATTACAACAATTATAAATGTGGATGCATGATGAATGTGCATGGATTTTCATGATTGGATTTGTTCCTTATTTTTTCTAGTTTTCATTCATTTTCTTTTTAAATTGTGATTCAACCCACTTCGAAAGCCTAAAAACATCTTCAGAAAGCATGGAGAATCATTCTGGCGGTAAGGGGCCAGTCTTGAATCTAATGTTATCTTTACAAAAACAATTGTTCTTACCCTCTAGGAATTCGAATTATGATGCACCAGTGTCATCTAGTAACTGAAAGAGAATGGAATTAGGAGTGTGTGAGGCATGCCACTTATGGTCATGTCATGCATCAATACCATCTAGTGGTTAAGGAAAAGGGACATCATTCGAAATGTGGGTGATGTCCCTACCCCAAGATAAAATAGGACTTTGTGATGCATCAATATCATCTAGTGGTTGAGGAAAAGAGATATGATTGGAAATGTGGGCAATGTCCCTGCCTTGGGAAAAAATAAGACTTTGTGATGCATCAATATCATCTAATGGTTGAGGAAAAGGGATATGATTGAAAATCCGTGGGGTGTCCCTGCCCCAAGAGAAAATAGGACTTTATGATGCATCCATAACATCTAGTGGTTAAGGAAAAGAGATATGATTAAAAATCTATGGGGTGTCCCTGCCCCGAGCCATCTATGGTTTTCAGAATGTAACAAGGACCTAACATTTCCACCAATTCCCTTGTCAGCCAGGATAAAATAATAAATATCTTTTAAAAGGTTAAGCTTCCTCCATCGTCAAAATTCTATCTAAGACCGTTAGTTATCCACCCTTAACACTTCCTAGAATGTTCGAAGGAATTAAGGTGTGAACCAAGATTTTCATAATGTTTTGACCTCATTCCAAAGTAACTCAAAGAAATTAGTATGTTATCTATTTTAATCCATCTTTATTTTTTTAAGTCATTAATTATCATTTAGCAAAAACATTAGCACGATAAAAAATATAGTTTAACAGAGGTTGCATTTCAAAGAAAAAAGTAGAATATTGGCTTTTTTACAAAAATAAAGGTAAAATGCCTAAGAAGAGATTTACAAAGATAATGGTAAGTGTCGAAGAAAAGGTTTGGACAATTGAATTTAGATCTTCGAAGATTTCTTTTGAATGAAATATCTGCTTCTGCATAGATCCATCTTTTTAGGGATACATTTAATCATATCATTCCTACGATTTGATCATTTTTTGCCTTTGCTTGAGTTGCCCTTTCAGGTTTTTAACTCGAAGCCTCCCCTTATATCGCCTTTAATCGAAAGCCCTGTTTGGGTTTTCATCTAATTTTTTTGTTTTGTTTTTTTGTTTTTTAATTTTTTAAGCATAGTATTTCTTTACACTGTCTACATTGACGGGGTTTGGCAAGAGATCTCCATCCATTTCAGCTAGGATTAATACACCTCCTAAGAATACCTTATGAACTACATAAGGCCCTTTCCAATTGGGTACCCATTTGCCTCATGGATCTTTTTGTATCAGGAGGATTTTCTTCAACACCAATTCTCCTTCATGAAATTATCTTGGATGGATCTTCTTATCATGGGCCTTCATTATCCTTTTTAAGTACATTTGTCCATGCTGGATTGCTTTCAACCTTTTTTCTTTAATAAAGTTCAATTATTCATAGCGATCTCTTACCCATTTAGTTTTTTCCAATTTGGTCTCCATTAATATTCGAAGTGATGGAATCTCGACTTCAATTGGTAGTACTGCCTCCGTGCCATACACCAATGATTAAGGTGTTGCCCCAGTCGAGGTTCGTATTGAGGTTTGATAAGGAAGGAGAGCGAACGGAAGCTTTCGTGCCAATCTTTATAAGTCTTCACCATTTTTCCCATAATCTTCTTAATATTTTTGTTGGTAGCTTCTGTGGCCCTATTCATCTTCAGACAATATGTGACCAAATTATGATGAAAGATTTTGAGCTGGGTGCAAACCTCCATCATCAATTTATTATTCAAGTTGGAGGCATTATCCATTATAATTCTTTCAGGGGACCCCAAATCTACAAATGATATTGGCCTTTAGAAATTTAATCAAACCAATTTTGTAACGTTTGCAAAAGTGGCAGATTTCACCCATTTAGTGAAATAATCAATGGCCATTAAGATGAAACATTGCTAGTTCGATGCTGTAGGAGTAATGGGTCTGATGACATCCATTCCCATATAGAAAAAGGTAATGGCGCAGTTATGACATGTAATAGTGAGGGTGGGACATGAATCTTGTCAGCATAGATTTGATACTTATGGCACTTTCGAGCATACTTGATACAGTCACTCTCCATAGTCATCCAAAAGTAGCCCAATCTTATGATTCGTTTTGCCATATTGTGTCCGTTGGCATGAATCCCACAAACCCCTTCATGTACTTCTTCTATTATTTTCTTTGCTTCTGAAGCATCAACACACCTTAACAATGTTTGGTCCAAACTTTTCTTATATAAAATGTCTCCGTCCAAGACAAAATTTAGTGCTAGCCTTTTTAAGGTTCTCTTATCAATTTTTGAGGCATTTTGAGGATAAACTTGATCCTTCAAATAATTTTTGATATCGTGATACCATGGAAGGCCATCTGCCTCAATCTCACTATTGTGGCAGTATGCAAGGAATTCATAAATACTCATCTCAATGGGTGTCACCTCCTGTCCCTTGTTTACGTTGAACATCAAAGCCAAGGTGGCTAGAGCATCTGCCATTTGATTGTCATTACAGAATAGATGAATGAAGTCTACTTCTTCGAATTTTTTTAGTAATTCTAGAATCAATTTTTATATTGCTGTAACCTTGGGTCTCGTATTTCCCATTCTTCACGCAGTTGGTAAATTACCAAGGCTGAATCTCTCTAGATTTTTAATACTTGGGCCTTCTTTTCTAATACTGCTTATAACCCCATAATACATGCCTCATATTGTTGGTGAAATCAAAACTTATCCGGGCTATAAAAAGGTAATAATCCCCTTTTAAAGATATTAAAATTGCATCGATTCCATGCCTAATGCATTTAATGCTCCATCAAAATACATTTTCCATTTAGATCCTTTCGATGACTCTTCTTCTTCTACAACTGTAATATTCATCAAGTCCTCGTCAGGGAATTCAAAATCCAATGGCTGATAATCGTCAAACGCCTAGCTTGCTAAGAATTTAGCAATGGCACTTCCTTTGATCGCCTTTTGGCTTACATAAATGATATCATATTCGATAATAGAACTTGCCACCTAGCTATCCTTCCTGATAAAGCAGGTGCTTCGAATAGATATTTGATTGGGTCCATTTTGGTGATCAGCCATGTAACATGATACAACATGTATTGTTAGAGTCTTTTCACTGTCCAAACTAGAGCGCAACATATCTTCTCTATATAGGAATAATTTACCTTGTAATCAAAAAATTTTTTACTGAGGTAATAGATTGCCTGCTCTTTCTTTCTAGTTTCATCATGTTGCCCCAACACACAGCCTATGGATCTTTCAAACATTGACAAATACAGGATTAAAAGTTATCCCGGAGCAGGGGGCACCAATATCGATAGATTGGAGAGATATTGCTTAACTTTTTTGAAAGCATTTTGGCACTCACTATCCCATTCACCAGGATTTTGTTTTCGCAAAAGTCAAAAAATTAGATCACACTTATCCGTGAGTTGAGATATGAATCTTGCGATGTAATTTAATCTCCCTATAAAACTTCTAACTTCTTTTGGCGTACGTAGGGATGGCAACTCCTATATAGCTTTGATCTTATCCAGATCAACCTCAATTCTTTTTTTGCTTATGACAAAACCCAAAAATTTTCCAAACCTAGCTTTGAATGTGCATTTTGCAGGATTTAACTTTAATCAATATTTTCTTAGCCTTTCAAACAACTTTCGCAAGTCTACTGCATGACTTTCTTCTTGAGGGGACTTGGCAATCATGTCATCAACGTACACTTCAATTCTTTATGCATCATGTCATGGAATAGGATGACCATTGCTCTTTGGTAAGTTGCTTCTGCATTCTTCAACCTAAATGGCATTACTTTGTACCAATATGTTCCCCACATTGTGACAAATATGGTCTTCTCTTTATCCTCTAGAGCCATTTTATTTGATTATACCCTGAAAATCCATCCATGAAGGAAAATAAATAGTTCTTTGTAGTATTATCAACCAAGATGTCTATATGAGGGAGAGGGAAGTTGTCTTTTGGGCTTGCTCAATTGAGGTCTCGATAATCTACATATATTCTAACTCTTCCATCTTTTCTTGAGAATCAGGATAATGTTTGTAACCCACTCTGGATATTTTGCTACCTTTAGAAATCCATATTTAAACTGCTTCTTAAACTCTTCTTTAATTTTCAATAGCATCTCCGATTTCATTCTTCTTAGCTTTTATTGAATCAGTTTGCATTCTGGCTTCAAGGGCAATTTATGAACCATAATCTCTACATCTAGTCCTGGCATGTCTTGATAAGACCATGCAAATATGTCTCGAAATTCATGCAGCAAGCTTATCAGATCTTCTCGGGTAGAAGCCTTTATGGCGATTCCTATTCTGATCTCCTTATCATTTTCATCATTCCCCAAATTAATAATCTCAATGGGCTCTTTATGGGGTATTATGCGCTCATTTTCTCGTTTAATTATTTTTAACAAATCAGGAGGCAAGATATGATTATCGACATCTTCTTCAAGATCAACCTCATTTGAGCAAATAGTCTATTCAAAATTAACCTCTAAATCTTGATTAGATTTATCTATTTCTCTATAAAGACAAAAGTAAGAAAGAAATAGGTAAAAGATTATAGGATATGAATAAGGTACAAATGCAAAGAAATGGAAAAAGGATGCTGAGATAAGAAATCATAAAAGAAATAGATGTAAGACAAGAAAAGAGCTAAGAAAAATTATATAAAGAAAGATTAAGTGCATTTCATTTTTACTGATGATAAATTAACATTTTGAGTTCTTACAAAAAGATCTATAGATAACAGAGTTCATTTTTTAGTTATTACTTTGGGATTGGCCTAGACACTATGCTTCTCTCAGCACATGTCCAATTCCTTAAAACATATCCAGGGGGCATGGGTGAATCCCATGATCCTCGGTGAAGTCTTCATCATCTCTTTCAATGGTAGCCATCTGATGCTCCTCGAAGCTTTATTGATCACCAAACTTGATCTTCATTTTCTGGACTGATTCCTTCATAGCAGAAAATTTCCTCCAACGAGGGGTAGTGAGTTGATTTTTGGCCCAACTATTGGCCAACACCCAATGATGGCTGCTTTCTTTTTATTCTTTTTCTTAAACTTCTTTTTCTAAACTCTTTTCGGCTTGAAGCCTGATCCATATTTATCTTTTTTACCATTGACATTAATGGCCTTGCTGATTCCTTGCAAACGTCTCCCAAGTCCACTTCCAACTCGAGCTCCTTTCCTGACTGTAAGCCTGAGACCTATACGAGTGCTGTTTGAAAGTCTAGGTTTTGGGATCACAAACCTTTTCACAAACAAAGTGGCGTTAATGATTTCAAAGGATCTGAAAGAGCACTCCTCAATTTCAGTATTTACTTCAACATAAGGGGCTTCAGTAAAAGTCACGGCCACAATGTCTTCTTCCCAGATAGGCTAATTAACTTTTTATCAACTATGAATTTAACTTTTTGGTGCAAAGATGATGGGACAGCCCTGGCATAATGAATCCATGGTCATCCCAACAAACAGTTGTATGCTGAGACAATATCCATTACATGAAATTTGATCTTAAATGGGCAAGGGCCAATATCTAAAATGATTAAGATAGTTCCCTTATTTTCTCTCTTGGTCCCGTCAAATGCCTTAACAATTATATGGCTGTGCTTAATTTGACTGACATTAACTGCTAAGCGAAACAACATGATTAACAGTATTACATTCAAAGCTGATCCATTGTCAATAAGGACTTTGGGCAGAATGGTCCTTTTATAGTGAGTTGTGATATGGAGAGCTTTTGTTAAAGTGCTGCCCCTTGGTGGGATCTCATTGTCACTAAATGAAATGAAATTATCAACACCAATGTTATTTACTAGGCAATCTAGCTTATTTATGGAAATGTCTTGAGGAACATAAGCCTGGTTGAGCACTTTCAACAAAGTATTTCGATGCGCTTCTGAGCTAAGTAGCAGGGTTAACATAGAAATCTTTGCTGGTTGCTGCTTTAAATGTTTTACTATACTATACTCACTATGTTTAATGAACTTAAGAAATTTAGTAGCCTCTTTTCCTTGACCGATTCCTGTAGTTCTACTAGGTCATCATCGGTAACTATTGCTTTTCCATATGCCTATCCTTTTGACTTGTTTTGCACTGGTTTCACTGGTTTTTGGGCTGTAAATGAGACCACTTCTTGTCACATGGCTTACCCTAGTTATGTCGATAGTCACCAGTTGGCTTGTAACAACCTCATAAGTTATTATTCCACCATCATACTTACATGGTACTTGTTTGTTATTTTGATACGGGAATGGAGTTGGTGCTCTGATAATGAGTTTTGGAGTAACTTCAATCTTAGGTGGTGTGATCCTTGGTTGATTATATGATGAATGATAAGAGGGCGACTGACACCATAGGGTAACTGCGATAATCTTTCACCAACCATGTTGATTGATTTTTCTTCATCTATTCCAACTTCTTCAAAGAACCCAATTTCACCATTATCCATCATTCTTTGGATTATGCTTAAAAATTCTATGCAATTTTGCAAAGTATGCCCTGACATTTTGTGAAATTTGTAGAAGTTAGTACCAGAATCAGATTAACCTTTGCTACTTCCATGATCTTAACTAAAGATCCTTCATTCAGTCAAGATTGTCCATACTTTTTCCATAGAAGTCTTAACTTCTTGGACTTTTGACTTTCTACGATCTTCTTCTTTAGTAATCATAGCATTAATCCTAGGTTCAATATGATCTGGTAAGGGATTTGCTACCACATTAGGTGCTAAGCCATTATCAATTCGAAAGGCACCCCTCTCAAAAAGACTTTAAACCTTTTGCTTGAAGGGCGTACAGTTTTTAATCGAGTGACATGTTACTGCATGATACTCACAGTGTAGATTTAGGTTATACCAACTAGGGTAATTTCCTTTTTATGGTTTGGAAAAGATTGGAGCCACTAACCATTTCTCAAAAAGCTTATCAAACATTTCCTTATAAGAGTAAGGAAGGGGTTCATAACGAGATCTAGGTTGGTTGGCTTTTTGGGTTGGTGGATTAACATTGTGTCTTGGTTGGTTTTGGGAATGAGAGTTTAAAGTAGTGGTCTGAGGTGATGTTAAAGGAAGAGCTCTAGGTATGTTAAGAGAGTAGGAATTTTAGGTTTGTTGTCTTTGGTTTTGGTAATATGGATGAAATCCTTGAAGGTACAGTTGACTAGCGTAGTTAACGGATAGAGCTTCTTCTTTCTTCTTCCCCATCCCTGGCTTCTTTCCAGTAAAAGACTCACCAGTCATGATTTTACCAACCTTAATAGCATTTCAATCATTCTCTCCTAAAATAACAAGATTAGCAAAATTCTTAGTTGCATTCCCCACTAATTTGTAGTAATAGGGGGGACGCAAAGTGCTCACAAATAGAATCATGGTTTCTTTCTTAGTCAAGGAAGGCTAAACTTGAAAAGCCATGTCTTTCCATCTTTGTGCATATTCCTTAAAAAATTCAATAGACTTCTTCTCCATATTCTAAAGAGTTAGTCTATCAGGCACCTATTTAGCCATATGTTTATATTGTTGAAGAAATGCATTAGCTAAATCAGTCCAGCATTGAATTTGTGTGTGGTTCAAATTATTATACCATCTCAATGTAGATCCAAGCAAACTTTCTTGAAAACAATGAATCGAAAGCTTGTTGTTCTGGGTGTAACCAGCCATTTTCCTGACGAACATTTTAATGTGTGCTTGAGGGCAAGTAGTGCCTTTGTAACTTTCAAACTGAGCATTTTAAATTTCGGTAGGAGGACCAAGTCTGGTACTAGACTGAGGTCCTCGACATCTACACTACTATATAATTCAACCCCTTCAATGGCCTTTAGCCTTCTCTCAAGAAGCTGTAGTTTCCCTTTTTCTATCTCTGCTTCAGCTTACTCTTTACCCTTCTGTGTATGCTTTTCCTCTTCATCGATGCCAGGGTTTACTGATTCTTCTTAGGCGACTGCAGTTCTTGCACCTACCCCTTGTGAAAGGGCATCTGGATTAATGATGATGACCGGTGGGTTGGTAGCTGGGACATTTTGTTGCAGATTTTAGATATTGGTTGGTTGTGCATTCTGAGCGTTAGCTGTTTGTTCCTCAACTGGTACCCCCTGGATCCCTCGGTAAGGGTATTAGTATTTATCTCTAGCTGTTGACGAACTAGCTCCTTTGCCAATAACAACTCCATCATCCTCGTGATCTAAGCTTGTAGCTCTTCTTGCCTTTTAAGCATGGCCTCTTGAGCTTGTCGATGACTTTCTTCTAATCTCTCTAATCTTGCCAAGTGATCTTCAGCCATTCTTCTTGTTTTAAGTCTAGTATGGTATTGATGAATGGGTAGTAGTTGAGTTGGTCTTTCTGAGTTTGCAATGTTGACCTTAACAATTCCACTTTTTTTGAGTTAAGACTTATGAACTAAAAAAACTAATAATCATGTATGTATGTATGTATGTATATGTATGGGCATATATATGTATGGTATGAGTATATGAATGCACTTGTAAGGACGCTTGCTTTAACTAAAGATTCCAAACTTAGAAATTTTCATTAACTTTGTGACAAATTACATGTTCACATCGTTGATCATGCACGGATTATATCCAAGGAAATTCTTAATTTGATCATATTATTTCTGAGCTTCATCCAAAAATTAAAGTACAATGTCTTCATATCATCCTACGGGATTAATTTGCATTTGTAAATCTCTAATCCTCTTCACCATTTTCCTTGCTTGGATAACGGCTGAATGGATCTACTCTATAAGATGATCTATGTACATTTGTCTACCAAAAGAATTAGTTGCCCATCGTTTGCCATCATCTTCAGCCTGCCATAGTTTATTATCCAAATATGCATCTAGATCATGGTAAGCTTGCCCCAAGGCGCAAATATCATCTCCCCTGCATTGTAATTTGAATCCCATCTCTGCAATAGTCATAGTGAGACCTTGTCTTTCCTCAAGCAGTTGAGATACCCTTCCATGCTCTCGATCCAAGGCAGCTCAGAGTCGCTTATTCTTTTCTATATACCTTCTTAACTGGAGACGTGTACCAGCATGCTCACTTTTTTCTTTTTCAAAAATAGTTTGCCTGGCCTTTCTTTCTAAAGCTTTAGCCTTCCATGCCCTTAACACTTCATGAAGTTTATGCATTTCTTCTTTCATCCCTTTAGCAATGTTGTTGGAACTCCCGGCTATCTTGGCAAGTTTCATTTTTTTGTTCTGTTTGACCCAGTCATTCTTCATTAAGTTGTACTTTTCTTCCATTTTTTCAACTTCTGTTGCTTTTGCTTTCATCTTCATTTGTAAGTAGGTAACTTCTTCTTAAAGCTGATGATTTTCGTCACTCATTCTTTTTCGCTCTCTGGTAGCTTCCTCCTTAATTAAATCGATCTCAGATGGCATGATAGGTCTTGGCTAAATAGGTACTCGAGGAATGGTTCCATCCGAGCTAGGAATAATTATTTCACAACCTTGAACTCTCCTCCAAGCATTATATCCTGGAGTAGTCTTATCCATGTATGCACTTAATCCCGACTTATACCTTTCTCTCCATTGTAAAGCAGCTATCTGAAGCGACTTTTTATAATCCTCACACTGATATTCCAAGTCAATAGCAGCCAATTTTGAAGTCACAGGGATGAATTGTCGTGAACCATATTGCCTTTGGACCAATACTGGTGCATAACCCACGGTGCCCCATATTTCAAGAAAGGCACATATAGCAAACTAACACATCAATACATAAAGCATTTTGGTAAAAACCATGGTGCCCTCCATGTTATATCAGAAGAAGCTCAGTTCTTTAGTGTCTCCACCCATTGTTTCTTAGTTCCAAACATGGGCCATTCTTTTTTGATGAATTCCTGAAGAAGAACAAAGTGTGGAAAGTAGGGTTTAACTTTATGTACCCCTTCTCCCCATAAATGACTTCGAGCCTAGATGTACAATAACGAAGTACTTCCAAAAAATCTCCTTTGGCCATCCTTTTGGCATACATTAAGTGCTCTAATTATTTCAGCTAAAATTTTTTGAGTCGGGTGCATGTTTCTTTTCAATTGATCAAATAAATCCATAACCGCTACTTCAATATGTCCCAATACTCTCAAGAAGAAAACCATCCCATATATAGCAAGAGCAAATGCATCTACAGCCTTCTCACTGTTGGATTGCTCTTAGATATATTTTTATAGATACTGGCATAAAATGACACTAGTAATCCCTTTCTACTCTATATAATGGTGGTTGGCTTTGAAATCATGATCCAAAACTAGACTCAATCTTTTACAGAAGCTGGTCAGATTATGCTCTTTGCAATAGAAGGGTTTTATCTCCAATGGCCTAAGCCCGAGAAAAGCTGATATCTCTTCCATAGTCGGAGTCAAATCATGCTGATTGAATGAAAAACATCGAAATGACGGAGCCCAAAACTCGATCATAGCCCTGACTAACTGTTCATCCATGTGTATATTGAGCAAGAGGGCAATCTGTCCATACGTTTTTTGTAAATCGGGTTTGCTTTGCACTTCCCCATTGATCCCATATTTCAGCTAACTCTCTCAAATTATTTTGGCAAAGGTCTAAATGTGTGATCTTTGGCAACTCTGACATAAAACCTTTCACTACACAGTCCCTATCCCTTTTCTGATTGAATTCTTAAATTCCTTGGAAATAATCACTACATGTGCCGGTTCTGCCATAAAATTAAATAAAAATTGATCTAAGTTGGAATTCCTTTTAAAGTAAGCGTTATTATATGCATATGAGAGATGAAATATGCACCAAAATGAAAAAAATGAGTTAGTATCTTTAGGAGATATTAAATTCAAGTGAAACTTTGAAATAATGAAAATCATAAATTATTCAAGCAAGGTAAACAAAAATCGCAAATCATTGAAACAAGATATTAAGAGTAAAAATAAAAAAGGAAAAGATAACTTTGTCCCTTTATGTGTCCTTAATTTTGGTGACATCTAAAATGGGGCATGGCTTTGACTAGGAGGTTAATATGGTTTACTATATGTGGTTTATATCAGACCTCTAATTAGGTTCTTGAATTCCTCAAGCCCTAAAAGGACTAGCAAGATACCTTATCCTTATCCATCACGGATCTATATCGGAATAGGTTTGATTCGAGTGTGCATGTCTTCCATGTCCATAACGAGGTTACCACCTTGGGCAGACGTAGGAATCTACACCCAGTAGGCTTTTTGCTGGCCTAAACAGAGACTAACACCTCAGAAGGCAGAGCTACTTCACCCCCCTAAATTTATTGGGTACCTATGCCCCCTCCATATCTGACAGAGGAAAAACTACTGCACAACATGCATAGTGTGTGTGAAGGGACAAATTTACCTTTTTATGACAAAATATTAAAAATAAAACCTATTATCCTAATCCCCAAAAAAAAAAAAAAAGCAAACACAAAAAGATTAGTGCAAAATAAATATTGATATAATGAAAAGGGATTTTTTTTTTTTAAAAAAAAAGGTAATTTAAAATTAGATACCAATTAAAATTTAGTTAACACATAATTAATTTTAGGCCTGACTCTCTAAATGTCCCCAGTGGAGTCGCCAAGCTATCGCAACATGGCCTGGATATGAATCCTAACCAGGCCTGACTTAAATAGCCTTTGCTCCTATATTTATTAAATTTATTACAATTTTATGTTCTCTTATTTTTATTGGCCATATCATTATTGACATCTTCTTATTGTTGGGGACTAGGTGGTCGAGCTGGATCGCTCACTCAACT
Organism: Adansonia grandidieri; assembly: GCA_038382065.1. Lineage (NCBI taxonomy): Eukaryota > Viridiplantae > Streptophyta > Magnoliopsida > Malvales > Malvaceae > Adansonia > Adansonia grandidieri. The sequence continues at coordinate 1,510 of JBBYHK010104242.1, read as the reverse complement.
TAACCTTAAATAGTCATTACGAAATGACTATTTATTTAGAGTCGCCACCAATCTATTTGGGTTAAGTAAGATTGGTCACATACTAGAGTTTGTATTTTGAGGGTTACAAAACCCTAAAATACAAACTCTGAGGCCCACGATCATACCAAAGACCATATAAAAAGGTCCGAGAGTCGGTTACAATCACAAGTAAGGATCGACCCTCTCGTGATGCCCAAAAATCGATACCTTATTAAGTACGTGTTAACTTGAATTTTAATTTTATTCGGCTTCAATATGTGGCATTTAATTACAATTCCTGTATTGTTCAAATAAGATTTTATTATTCCATGAGAGAAAATCAGAGTTTTGCATTTTAAAACAAAATTGAAACGTCTTACGCACCCTCACCGGAAAACCAATGGGACACGAAAGTTTTCATTATTCCCTTTTATACCCCAACGGAGAACCAAAGGGACATAAAAGGTTCTAAAAATGGTTTTCACATCCTACTGGAGTACCTGGTAGAATGTGAAAGGTTTTCTTATTTGTATAAAGTTCCTGATTTCCATTTTGAAAAGGTTACCTCATCATTAGACTAATCCGTAAAACCCCTATCACATATGGGTGGGAGGAATTTCACACACCATTCTAACTCTGAGACATTGCCTTTATTTTTCAAAGACATATGAATTTTATTTGAAACAAAAATAAAGGATGTATGACTCAGTCTGGACACTGAAATACTAATTTGAATCCAAGGACTAAAAGATAAAAGAAAAACGGACCTATCCTTAAAGTATACCTTCGGCATAGAAACACCCGGTGGTTAGTTAAGAATAGGTTTTAAGAACAATTACAATACCCTTAACGCTTACCGTTACACTAAGGCACCCGGTAACTACTTAGGGTCAAGTTCTAAAGAAAATTAAAACATTCTAAAGCTTACCATCGACACTAAGGCACTCGATAAGAAAAATTACAAAACTACCCTTGAGGTATACCTTCGACATGAAAGTATCCTGATATCCTTAATGGACTCAAAAATAACCTTAATAGGCTAAAGGAACCTTAAATTTTTCACTTTTGGCATAAAAGCATCTTAGTGAAAAAATTACAAAAATGCCCTTAGGGTATACCTTCGGCATGAAAGTATCTCGGTACCCCTAATGGACTCAAAAATAACCTTAAAAGGCTAAAAGAACCTTAAACTTTCACCTTTGGCATAAAGCATCCCGGTAAAAAAATTATGAAAATACCCCTGGGATATACCTTCGACATGAAAGTATCCTACTACCCCTAATGGACTCTAAAATGATAAAAACTAGATGAACCTATCCTAAATGTGCACCTTTGGCATAAAAGCATCTCAGTTACTATCAAAGACTCGATTTTAATAAAATTACCAAAATGCCCCTAGGGTATACATTCGATATTAAAGTATCCTGATACCTTAATGGACACTAAAATGATGAAAAGTAGATGAATTTAGTCTAAATGGAAAAGCTAAAAGTTTAAGTTTGACTTGAAA